>MDKH01023562.1:0-23385 GCA_005239495.1 Nicotiana undulata | reverse complement strand
CATCTTTCTATACTATTATTTGACAGAGTACGAGTTAAAATTATATATACGCCATACGCTCGTGAATTCTGCATGAAAATCCTGGCCCTGATCCTGTTCCACAACTACAAAACAACATGGAACAATCCAGAAGTGAACAACTGGTACTCAAACCACACAGATATCAGAGTTCTCACCCTCTGTAGAACATCATAACATACTTGAGATCTGGAATCAAAACTAGATCCTCCTTGAAAAATCTGTGTGCGTTTGATACATTTCTATCCTTGACTGAACCAAAGAACATTGTTGAAGCCCTGCAAGATGCTGACTGGGTAACTGCCATGCAAGAAGAGATGAATCAATTTGAGAGGAGTCAAGTATGGCACTTGGTACCCAGGCCACTAGACAGGTCAGTAATTGGCACCAAGTGGGTGTTCAGGAACAAGCTCGATGAGGATGGAACTGTTACAATAAATAAGGCAAGACTGGTTGTTCAAGGATACAACCAAGAAGAGGGAATTGACTATGATGAGACCTTTGCTCCTGTGGCAAGATTGGAGGCAATCAGACTTCTTATAACATTTGCTGCACACATGGAATTCACTCTCTATCAGATGGATGTCAAGAGTGACTTTCTTAATGGCTATTTGAAGGAAGATGTATTTGTAAAACAGCCTCCTGGCTTTGAAAGCAAAGAGTCACCTGATCATGTATATAAACTTGACAAGGCTCTCTATGGTCTCAAGCAAGCACCTAGAGCTTGGTACGAGAGATTGTCAAAATTCCTGCTGGAACATGGGTACAAACGAGGCAAAATAGATAGTACTTTGGTTCTAAAGGAAAGGGGAAAAGATCTTTTGATTGTGCAAATATATGTTGATGATATCATATTTGGGGCAACTACTGATAAGCTTAGCAAG
Source organism: Nicotiana undulata (assembly GCA_005239495.1). Classification (NCBI taxonomy): domain Eukaryota; kingdom Viridiplantae; phylum Streptophyta; class Magnoliopsida; order Solanales; family Solanaceae; genus Nicotiana; species Nicotiana undulata. The sequence goes on along the minus strand of MDKH01023562.1, from coordinate 22,483 downwards.
GAATTTTCTACATTAATGGGGAGTGAGTTTGAAATGAGTATGATGGGTGAGCTAACTTTCTTCTTAGGCTTGCAGATCAAGAAAACTCCACATGGTACAATGATTCATCAACAGAAGTATATGAGAGAACTCCTCAAGAAGTTCAAAATGGAGGACTCAAAGGAAATAGATACCCCAATAGCCACAGCCACAAAATTGGAAGGGGATGAACCTGGTTCATCTGTTGATCAGAAGACATACCGAGGAATGATTGAGTCTCTATTCTGTCTTACTGTAAGTAGACCTAATATCGTGTTCAGTGTGGGACTATGTGCTAGGTTTCAAGCCAATCCAAAGGAGTCCCACCCCACTGCAGTAAAAAGAATTTTGAGATATCTGAAGGGCACCACTGATTTGTGCCTTTGGTATCCTAAAGGTAGTAACTTTGACCTTGTAGGATATGCTGACGCTGATTATGCAGGTTTCCTGGTTGACAGGAAAAGTACTTCAGGCATGGCTCACTTTTTGGGCTCCTTCCTTGTCTCTTGAGCCACCAAGAAACAAAATTCAATAGCCTTGTCTACTGCTGAGGCTGAATATATGGTTGCAGCCTCTTGATGTGCCCAGTTGCTATGGATCAAGCAACAAATCCTGGACTTTGGTATAGATGTGGGATGCATTCCTATTTACTGTGATAACACTAGTGCAATTAGTATGACTAAGAACCCGGTTCATCACAAGAGAACTAAGCACATAGATGTTAGGCACCATTTCCTGAGGGATAACTATGAAAAGGGAATGATCTCAATCGAATTTTGTGCTACTGATCGTCAAATTGCTGATATATTTACCAAATCACTAAGTAGGGAGCATTATTAGGGAAACATGATTGAATTAGGGATGATTAAGATCACCTAATATAAAAACAAAAATGAAAAAAAAAACTGAAAAATTGAAAAAGAAAAAAATTTGGCTAGAAAATTTTAATTAGGTACTTAATCAGATTAATCATTGCTCAGTACTATGTCTTTATTGCCATACTCTTCTGCCATGTATTAATATGATTCCCTAGTTGTTAATGATGTTTCTCTATTTTTGTGAATTGAGACAAAATAAAGATTTTTAACTGGTTCATCCATGCTGGTTTACATGACTGACAAGGTACGTTCACATCTCCATACATGTATTAATTCAAGTACAGTCATATATGAGCAGGACTCTATCCATTTATGGTTCGAATTCCAATTCTCGTACTTACCCGAATAATGAACCAATTTCAAAGAGTCCCGCATCAATTAATTAGCCTAGTTTTAGGGGGAAAGTAACTGTCTAATCAATGTCCAATCACTGACAGTCCTTAATCGATTAGTATCCTACTTGTGATTAATACACTTCCGTTGTAATCACCCCAACCACAAGTTATAAATAGTTCATCATTACCCATTAGGCATAAAATAACAGTCGAACCTTGTTCAATTAACTCACAATCCCTACTGCCTTTTGCCCTCTTTTTCTCTCTAAGCAATCAAAACCATGTCGTCAGCTTCCTCTGATTCTCAAAATCTGGACTACGATGGAGGAAACTATGAATCTGATTCTCCATCGGTTTTTAGTTCTGAATCTTTTGATAAACCTGAAGCCCCTGAACATCACACTGTCCCTGAACCCCTCCAACACCCACACCAGCCCCCAAACCTCGTCGTGCTAAAACTATTGCACGCAAATTTGTAGATTCTGGTACTAGGGCCAAGATCTTGGAAGATTTGTTAAATGCTGAAGAAGGCTCCAAACCAGATTCGTCCAAGGACTCATTCAAATCAGCCCATGAAGACGAAGCACCTGGTTCTTCCAGTGCTGAGAAAGGTAATACTGAAGTTACCTCTGATTTTAATTCTGAAAATCGATTTGTGTTGGTAGGGTCTGTGGTGGATGTGGAAGTACCAAGTAGGCAAAGAAAATGTGGGAAAGAGAAAAATCTTGAGAACGAGGGATATGCAGATGTGAGGGGATACGGGGAGGATGGTCCACACTTGCAATTTGTGGCCCCATTCTTGAAAATATTGAAGAAGAAGTCCTGGTTTTAGGGGGAACAACTAAGGTTGAGGAAGCTGCTGCTGGATTGGAGAAGTTAATAACGGAGATATCTGAACACGTTTCTTCTGGGGAAGAAACTTTGGCTAAAAGACTGAAAAAGCTAGGGGACTCAGACAACCCCAAAAGGAGAAGGACTCCAAAGTCCAAGAAGTCTACAGCCTCAGTTCCTTCGAAGAAAAGGAAGATTGCTGATTCTGTTGGTGCACCTGTTCCTAGGGTACGTGCTACAAGAAATGTTGTACGAGAAGAGGAGGAGTAGTTGGAAAAAGCTCTGCAAGAGAGCAAAAGAAAAAAGGCAGAGAAGGGGAAAGCAAAAGTAGGGGAGCATGTTGAGGCCATTGTTGACGATGAAGAGTTGTTGGACCTGGTCCAACAAGAAGAGGAGGTTGCTCATGTGGTTATTAAGTCAGCCAAGCCCAAAAATGCTAAGACTTCCTCAAAGAAGTCAGCTACTGGGTCTACTATCATTGCGAGGACAAGGTCCAAGTTAAAGAAGGTGCAGATTGTTGAGAGGGATGATGATCCAGAATGGAGTGGGGATGAAGTGAAGGAGGTTGGAGAAGTTTCTACTGACAGAGTTGCCATGTTTGGCAAGAGACATATCTTGAAGGGAAAATTGTTGAAGGAGTTGGAGGAGCCTGGTATGAGGTACTTACTGGATTTTCTGGTAGTTCAGGGCTGGAAGGACATGGTCCTTCGCCTGGAAGGCAGGCTGGTCAGGAATGAGGTTGTAGAGTTTGTGGGGAATGCAACAGTCATTGGAGGCAGGGTCACATCTTTGGTCAAGGGAGTTAAGGTCTCCTTTGATGCTCAAGAACTGGGTGTGATTCTAGATATTCCTGCTAAGGGGTATGAAGACTACACAAGGCAGAGATGGCCTTGTTTAGATGGAATGTCCTCGGCAGTCAGTATCACCCGATTCTTCTGCGACGTTGAGAAGGAGCTTGAACCCAGGGATGTGTACAAGAGTGAGATGAAGCATGAGCATAAGCTTTTCTTTGAATTTGCGATCAAATTCCTGCTGCCCGCCAAGAACGAAGACACATTGCTAACTACACGGACTTAACCCTCCTGGAGTGTCTGTACAGAGGCAAGCAGATAAATTGGCCAACTTTCATCATCCAGCTCTTGGACAGAATGGTGAGTGGCACCAAAGCCCATGCTATCCCCTATGGCTTCATTCTGACTGTAGTTCTTGCTCATTTTGGAGTTCCTTCAAGGAAGGCTGAGATGGATACTGCTAAGGATTTCTTTGGGAAGGACACTTTGCTGTCTTGTGATTATACTGTCAGTGCCCCAGCAGATGAACCTGGTTCATCTCGAAAGCAACCAGTCAACAGCAAGGTCTGTACGTTTGTGATGTAAAGTGAGTTAAAGGATATGGAAATCCTTTGATTGAAGTCTCGCTTAATTGAGGTTGAAGATGAGCGTGATGCTCTCAATGATAAGTTAGCAAAGGAGAAGGAGAAAAACGAAGGTGTTCTACACCAAATGTTGTCCCTCCTACAAACCAAGAACCCAACCTCATCTTCACCCTCCCAGCCTTAGGAATGTCCAGTGCTACCCCCTCCAAACCAATCAAGTGCCCAGTTCGGGACAGTGTCTAGTTTTGTTTGTTTCAGTTTTTCTTCTGTTCTTCTCATGTTTTGGCTGTTTTTTATTTTAATCTGTTTGGTGCTGATCATCACTGTTAATCAATGAAAGCTTGTTGTTTTGAAAAATGTCTCAAATTCTTATGTAGCTTACATTATTAGTTTCTTGTGTTGATTAATCATGTTTGCACCAGCAGTTGCCTATATTGGCCATGAGTAAGAATTAAAAACTGGTAAGTATCATTTTGCAACTTTTCGATGATGCCAAAAGGGGGAAGAGATGTTGTGTTGCTGCTTTTCAAAAAAAATTCGAAATGTGATATTTATAACCAAATGACCCTGGTTCTCAATGATTAATGCTTAAAAATATACAAAGTGTTTGAAGTGTATACAGGATAAAAGCACAGAGTTTGTCATCATCAAAAAGGGGGAATTTGTTGGCCCATGTCACTGAATGGGTTTTGAAGATTGACAAATGCTGACAAGTTGAACCAGGTCCATCAGAGCATACACACCTGAACGGAGCAGTTGGCACAAGGATCGTACAAGCATAGGAGATATCAGTGATTGCTGCGTATCAAAGAACTAAGAGGATGTCTCTTAATACGAAAAGGTTGCAAACTGATAGAAATAACATAAGGTAATTTCAGCTAGGACAGAAATAGAGGAAGGACGTTGAGTTACATTCGAACTCATTTACTCAGGTAGAGTTGGATCGAAATTGAACCATGTACTCAACAAACTGACTCTATAAATACTCAAAGGATTACTACTGAAATTGACAACGCACAAAGACTAAATTGAATGAAGCTCTGAAAGCACAATTCCCAGAATATTTTGCAAGCAGAAGTATTGTGCAAAGGCTACAGTTCAACTAGAAGAAGCAGTTCCATCGTCTGAGTGTTGAGTCTAGTTGATGTGTAGTAGGAGTTTAACATTGTATCTTTTCAGCTTTCATAAAAGCAATTATAATAGGTACATATTGTTCAAGTTAGAGTTAGCTTGAAGTTTGTAGAAATTAGCTAGAGGCTAGTTGATACAAAGAGGATTAGAGTTAGTCCTATGATTACAAAAGAGTTTATTTTGTAAGGCCGTTTGGCTCAGTGTTTTTAGTGAAGTGTTTGAGAAAATCCTACTGAGGAGTAGGTCGTTGTTTTTTCACCTTTTGAGCCAGGTGTTTTCCACGTATGAATCCCTGAGTCTTTACTTTACTGCTTTATTATTCCGCAAACAGTAGTAAGTAGTACACCAAGAAGAACCAGGTTCTTCTTATTAGAGAGCACTCGAAAATTGGGTACTGCATAATTAACTTATAATATTGTGTAGTATGAAGTCTAGAACATCAGCAGCACATACAGCTGTAGAAAGTTCTGGTATACGTTAAAAGAAAGAATTGAGTCCAGGTCATAGATGAAAGATTGACTTGTTAAAAGATTGTATCACGGATCCATAACGCCCATGAAAGGCTAAAGTAATTACTAATACCATGAACCGCATATCGGGAGGTAGTTTAAGCCTACATAAAGACTAATCAGAAGAAGGAGGAAACTAAAGAGTTACATTAATGAAGTAAATCAGGAATCTGATTATTGGACCAAGAAAATTATAGACCTCGTGATTGAGAACATTTTAGGATCACTATTAAATATCAGAGGTATAAGAGAAATAGTACAGTAGCCATATTTTATATCGGCTTTACGAAGAAGCCAACTGAAGAGTAAAAGTCTCATAAGAAGCCAGTTTGAAGCTCCCACTGGATTATGTATGCACCAGAGGTGCAAGTATTATAATAGAGCTTCAAGTCGTGGATATGAATTATACCTATGTGGGAGAGAGGTCATGAAAGATAAAGAATATGAGATGTGAAGGTAAGTAAGGTAAAGGTAAACAACATACGAGATATTCAAATGCAGAAGGTTATGAATAGTCCCTACTTTGGATAGAAGGCTAAAAGCACGAGGAATCAATATCCAGGAATGATAGCGGCATCTTCTTTGGCATATCTTCCAACTTATGGTTTCTAAGTATCGAGAGGTCTAGCTAAGATAGCAAAGAGGAATTAGAGACGATGTGATGTCTCGCTTGATGTTAAAGAATAACACAAGGAAATCTATGGTGCAAGCAAGTTGAAAGAATATTGCAAGAAGTATAAAAAGATAAGTGTAGGTCACCAAGCTAAAGTGTAGTAGAGCGACAAGGGTTTTGGAAGATAGGAGTAAGGATAAGAAAAAGGCAAGTGAGAAGGTGACAAAAGTGGTATCAGACACAAGTCACAAAGTGTGAGGTGCGATTAGGCCGTCACTCTTAAGATGAACAAGTAATGAGGAAGCATTAGAGGACATAGATTTATACATAATGGATAAGTCATCGGGATTAAGCATGTGAAAACAAAGGAGTTGATGGTTCCTTTAAGTTATAAAAAGCTCAATATAGCCTGAATAAACTCAAATGAGACTAAGACTAATAGCATTTAGAAGAGATAAAATTTTGTGGAATAGGGGTGTGATTATGATAGATAAAGGATGACGTTTGGGCCTTCGATTGAGTAATGATCTGACGAAGAAAAGAAAGGGAGCTCATGAATTGGACAGGATTAAAATACCCACGTAAGGTGAATCACATTGGGATGCAGTGAAATACGGTTATGGAAGTGTAATATCGTATCACCCATGTGGATAAAAAATATCACTTAAAATATTCCATGATGCAACATAAGCCCTAGTGGCAATATATTATGTAAGAAATTTCAAGTTAACAATGGATGTGTAAGAATTGTAAAGTACGAGATGAGATTGGGTCATCAGTCTTAAGATGAATAGTAATGAAGAACGTTAAAGGATTTAGTGTTATGCATATAGGATAAGCAATGAGAGTAACCTGGAATTTGGTAGCAGGACCCAGTAACGAGAAATAGAGGTAAGAGTTACGGTATAATATGACCTATCTTGATGCAGTAAAGTCATATGGATGGATAACAGATCTATGAAATAAGGTATATTAATATTCGTAAGTTCAACAAAGTACCGAGCGAAGGACTTCAGTATAACTATAGATGCCCAGAGGAAGATCTTGTCAAACTCTACATATGATTACAAAGTGAGGCCTAGAGATGGGCTAAAAGATTGAGGAAAAAGGAGAGAAGAGTCTCATATGCGCACTTACAAGGTCAGAGTCGTACAGACTGCATGATAGAAGGTAGCAATAGTTACAATATTATTAGGATTCCGACCACGAGTCGTGGTAAGAGAAAAAGGCCTAAATGGGGGAATGCCATGGCCTTTGGGAGTCATTCACAGAACAGTTTCCTAGATGGCAAGAGGAGTACTAAAGTATTTGCAAGACCTATGGGTTATGACAATGATAAGAGCATCAGTCAACATTCGAGGACGAATATTTCAAAGGGGGGAATAATGTTACGCCCCGCAGTATTACGTCGATGTTATGATCTGCAGTAATATATTACGATGATGTTACGTCCCGCAGTATTATATTAAGATTATGTTACGCCTTGCAGTATTACATAACGATGAGATTACACTTTGCAGTATTAAATGACGACGACGTTGCACCTTGTAGTATTGTACGTTGAATTTGGCGTAAAGTAATTGACATCAGTCCAAGGAAAAGATTATTTGGAGATTATGTGGATTATGCTATTTCAACAAGTGATAAGTAAATTCGTGAAGGTGATAGGGGGAGCAAGTCAAAGAAAACAAATTTTCGTCCAAGTTTGGCATGTCAGGATAAAATACGGCCCGAGCTAATATACTCGGTATTTATGGACTAGTGTCGTACGAGGTACCACATAACCATGATAGTAAGGTGTATAAGGTGTGTTAAAAGTGGATAGTATTTTAAGTAATTGAAATAATTCCTAATTATGTGAATAATTTGGTAATTATTAGTTAATGGGAGATTAACAAGTTAATCAAGTGATTGGTGGATAATTAATCCAAATATTTGGATAAGTGTTACATTCCAAATGTGGCAGCCAAGGCTTGATGGAAGTATGAATCTTAAAAATCATATGGAAAGGTGGCAAAAATTGGTAAGGATTGTGGCTTAGTTATCACATATGTGGGGCCCACACCCAAGGTTAAAGACTTCTCTAAAATAATAAATCAATAATACTACAGTAGCTTGAAAGATAATATGAGACCTTTAGAAAAGCTTGTAGCAGGAATCTTATTCCATTTTCATAAATACATTGCAAAAGTTTCTACAATTAAAAATTTCCTTTCCACCATTTCCTTCTATAACAAAACCAGCATTACGTCCTTATATTGTCTTCCGTTTTGCCTTCATCACAATCCTATACATGATTGGAAAATCTAGAATTTTTTTTGTAATATCTACAAAGTAATGAAGATGGCTTCAGCAAATTCTCAAGAGATCATATTGTATGATAGTAACGTGAGTTTTTTATACAAAAATTATACGAGACTACGTAATGTTATAGCAACGTGGTTGTACGATTCTAAAGGAGTACGGTGCAACCTTTTCCAAGAACATCATACAGATTATTCCCAATTTCGATCTCACCATTATGTGTTTCGTCACAATTAACGTATGCTAGAGGTATTATCAAGAGTATCGACTAAGGTATGTTAAGGCTAAGACCTTCTTTCATTTTTGGCACGATCTTGTCATTACACAAGTTTGATAACGAGGCATAAAGAAAAATTCATATTCCTGAATTTACGTATATTTTCTAGTCTCGCAAGTTACCATATTCTCTTTATCAGAACTTCATATTCATTTGAGTATTGTCTTATTCCAGTCAAGAAAGCAGAGAGTTTATATATACAGTATTAAAAGTATTTTCATTACCATCGAGCTATAATCGATGGGCAGGCCCCTATTGGGCAACCTCTGATCAGATGGTAAGTTATATATCGAGCCTACTGTGGCCGAGAGCCTATGAGAGAGCCCAGTGGCCGAGATACAGAGCCTATTATGGCCGAGTGCCTATGAGCGAGCCTACTATGGCAGAGCAGTTATAAAGTTATATATATATTTACCGAGCCTTATAGGGCCGGACAACTATTTTACTTACTATATTGAGAGAGTTGAATTAGTATCAGCAGGTAAGCATATCTTCCGATTATGTTTGACTTCCAGTTACCTGCAGTTATTATATTATCAGTTCAGTTTCAGCTTTCAGTATACTGCCTTACATACTCGGTACATTATTCGTACTGACATCCCTTTTGCCTGGGGACGCTGTGTTTCATGCCCGCAGGTCCTGATAGATAGGTCGAGAGCCCTCCAAGTAGGCTATCAGCTCAGCAGAAGATGTTGGCGCGCTCCATTTTCTCCGGAGTATCTTATTTGGTCAGTATTATTAGGACGTGTATTGATTGATATAGCGGGGCTCAGTCCCGACCTTTATGATACTTATGTACTCTTAGAGGCTTGTAGACATATGTCATGTATACGAATACTTGTACGGCCTTGTCGGCATATGTTTAGAACTTATAAATGATTATGTTGGCCTATTAGGATCGTATGCCACGAGTATATGATGATGTAATGAGAAAGATACGTAACATTGGTACTCGGTTGAGTAAGGTACCGGGTGCCCTCCGCGGCCCATCAGTTTGGGTCGTGACAGAATACAAGCAAAGGCAAGGCATTGACTATGAAGAAGTCTATGCACCTGTTGTCCGCATGGAGATGATTCATTTGCTGATCTCTATAGCGGCGCAAATGAAGTGGAAGATCCATCAACTAGACGTCAAGTCAGCCTTCTTAAATGGGTATCTTGAAGAAGAAGCCTATGTTGAACAACCATTGGGCTTCGTGGTCAAAAACCATGAAGATAAAGTGTTGCGGTTGAAGAAATATTTATATGGGTTGAAGCAAGCCCCACGGGCATGGAACAGTTGCATCAACAAGTATTTTCAAGACAATGGGTTTACTCGTTGCCTCCATGAATATGCTTTTTACCTTAAAGTTCATACTAATGGAGATATTTTACTTGTTTGTCTTTATGTTGATGATCTTATTTTCACGGGTAATAACTCAAGTTTGTTTGAAGCTTTTAAGAAAGATCTGTCTCGTGAGTTCGAGATGACCGACGTAGGGCTCATGTCATACTACTTGGGCCTAGAAGTGAAGCATATGGAAGATGGAATTTTTATCTCTCAAGAAGGCTATACGAAAGAGATATTGAAGAAGTTCAACATGCTCGATTGCAAACCCGTGAACACACCGATGTAAAGTGGGACAAAATTGTCCAATTTTGATGAAGGAGAAAAAGTGGATCCCACGTTTTTCAAAAGTTTTGTTGAAAGTTTTAGGTACTTGACTTGTACCAGGCCAGATATATTGTGATGACCCAAAAGGTCATCCCGTGTATTTTTAGTTAATTTTGTGTTCCGAGGTCGTGAAAACCTCCTTATATCTCACCTCGAATTGTGTGCGCAGCCCGGGCGTGTAGCCGGGAAGTCATTATGTGAAAAACTTAGGAAATTGGAAATTTTATCTTTGAAATTTGAATTAAGTTGACTTTGGTCAAAATTTTGGTAAACGGGCCCGTGATTTGATGGCCCCGGAGGGTCCGTAGGAAAATATGGGACTTGGGCGTATGCCCGGAATGGAATTCCGAGACCCCAAGCCCGAGAAATGAATTTTTGAAAGAAATAGTTTTCTGAAAATATAAGAGGTTTTTGAAAATGAAATTATATGTGAAATCTGTGGTATCCGGAGCCTGGTACATGTTCAATATAATATTTGTGTCATGTCTGTAAAGTTTGGTAAGAAACGGAAGTCATTTGACGTGATTCACACCCGTAAATGCAAAGTTGATGTTTTAAAAGTTTTTGGAAATTTTCATTGATTTTGAGGTTTAATTCGTTGTTTATGATGTTAATTTGGTGGTTTGATTACACGAATAAGTCCATAGGATATTTTTGAGGTTGTGTGCATATTTGGTTTGGAGCCTCGAGGGCTCGGGTGTGTTTCGGATAGGCGTGGGGGTGTTTTTGGAACTCAAAAATCTGGTTTTCTGCTGTTTTCTGGTGTCCAGTGGTTTACCCTTCGCGATCGCGGTGCACTTCATGCAATCGCGATGTACAGTGTGGGCTTGGGGTGAAATTACCCTATGCGAACACAAGGCCTTGGACGGGAACGCGGTGCTTCAGGAAGAAGCTCTACGCGAACGCGAAGGGCCTCACGCGAACGCGTAATGCAAAAAAGGGGACCTGGGGAGGGTAGTGCTGGGACCCTACGCGAATGCCTCCACAGGATTGCGAACACGTAGGGTAAAGGGGGTGCTGGGTGGTCATAATGCTACGCGAACGCAGCCTAAAGCTCGCGAACGCGTAGGCCAAATGAATCATACCTTCGCGAACGCGGCCAAGGGCTCGCGAACGCGGCCAAGGGCTCGCGAACGCGAAGAGTAATTTTTCCCAGTTATATTTTTTGTCCAAAAACAGAATGTATTGCGGGATTGTACCCTATTTTCACTTCTTCTTCTTCTTCATACCACCTTGGGCGATTTTTGAAGGGAAACTTCACCATAATTTCGTAGGTAATCTTAGACTCATTTCCTTCCATTTTTATCAACACCCATTAGATTTCTAGGCCTAAAACATGAGATTAAGGGTAGAAAATTAGGGATTTGGGTAGAGTTAGGGCTTTTTGATTAATTGGGAATTAGACCTCGTTTTGGGGTCTGATTTCAAAACAAATTACATATTCGGGCTCGTGGGTGAATGGGTGATCGGGTTTTGGTCCGAACCTCGTATTTTGACCAAGCAGGCCCGGGGTCGATTTTTGGATTTTTGGGAAGAATGTTAGAAAGTCTATAATTAAGCATTGGAATTGAATTGTTTAGCATTTATTGATGTTATTGAGTCAATTATGTCTAGATACAACTGATTTGGAGTCGGGTTCAAAAGGAAAAGCGGTGCTTGAGGCTTGATTTTGATCGTGGAAGTCGAGGTAAGTGTTTGGCCTAACCTTAGCTTGAGGGAATAGGCGTTGAGTCTTATTTGCTACGTTTTTATTCCATGTTCAACATATAGGTGAGGTGACGAGTACCTATATGTTGTTGTCAAGCATGCCCGTGAGTCGGATATTGTGAATTATGTGATTTTCATTAAGATTTACTCTGTTAGGGATTAAATTTCAGTTTGGTAGTTATTCATTTGATGAAAATTCTTTGTTGTGAATATTGTTGAGTAGTTGTTCGGTTGAGGAATATTTTGTTAGGTTATACACTTGAGTGAGATTGGTTATAGTTGCGTCCCTTGCCGGGACGGTATTATTTCTGTTAATTGTTCCTTTGTCGGGATGTTGTGATTTATGGTTCATATTGTTGATTTTCTTTGCCAAACTGTTGTTTATGATATTTTAGCACGAGGTGACATTACGTGCCATGTTTATGATATTTTAGCACGAGGGAACATTCTGTGCCATGTTTATGATATTTTAGCACGAGGGGACATTATGTGCCATGTTATGATATTATAGCACGAGGGGTCATGTTGTGCCGTTTCTATTTACTTGTTGTGAGGATGAGAGTAAAAGCACGAAGGGTGATGTCGTGCACTTGCTTGTTTTGTGTTGTTAAATTCCTGTTGTTATTTTTATATTTAAACTGTTGCCTTGTTCCGTCATTTCAGCAATTTGCTTTTCCCCAGCATGTTTTCCCCCGTTTTTGTACTTGACTGTTTAATTATTGCCGTTATTTTTTTAAATATTATTTAATTGCACAGGTGATGTAATTTGTCATGTCCTAGCCTCGTCACTACTTCGCCGAGGTTAGGCTCAGCACTTACTTAGTACATGGGATCGGTTGTACTGATACTACACCTGCATAATTTTTGTTGTGCAGATCCCGGTACAGGACCCAGTGGACATTGAGCTAGGCGGCTTCCTTCAGTCCACTCGGAGACACTGAGGTAGTCCTGCAGGCGTCCGCATGCCTTGGCGTCCCCTCCCACTTTCCGTTATCTCTGTTTCTAGTACTTCCGAAAACAGATGTATCATTTCTTTCAGACTGTTATATGTACTACTTTTAGATAGTCTGTGAGTTGTGACTCCACTGTTTCTGGGATTTGGCTAGCTTTTGGTGAAATTTCGTAAAGTATTGAAATGAAACACATTTACATTATGCTTTGTCTTTTAAATTTAATTCTTGTTAATCTGGTTATTTATCTGTTCATGATTAATAGTTAAGGAATAATGTAAACTGAATAACCACGTTGGCTTGTCTAGCGGGTTCAACGTTAGACGCTATCACGGTCTCGACGGTGGAAATTTCGGGTCGTGACATATACTCTTTGCAGTTGGAGTGGTAAGCCGCTTCATGGAAACTCCTACCTCCACTCATTTGAAAGTTGCTAGAAGAATTATTCGTTACCTAAAATGTACGATTGACTTTGGGTTATTTTATTATTTTTCTAATGACTTCAACCTTATGGGATTTTGTGATAGTGATTATGCCGGAGATATTGATGATAGAAAAAGTACAACTGGTTTTGTATTTTTCTTGGGTAATTCTGTTATTTTTTGGAGTTCAAATAAACAATCCATTGTTACTCTCTCGACTTGTGAAGCCGAATATATAGCTGCAACATCATGTACCTGTCATGTTATTTGGCTAAGAAAATTATTGAAGGAGCTCAATTTACCACAAATTGAAGCTACGGAGATTTGTATTGACAATAAATTCGCACAGGCACTCGCGAAGAAGCTAGTGTATCATGATCGAAGCAAGCATATAGATACAATGTATCACTTCATCAGAGAAAGCATTACTAAGAAGGAATTCGAGCTCAAATATGTGAAGTCTCATGATCAAGTTGTAGATATCTTCACAAAGCCTCTCAAGTTTGATGACTTCCAAAGATTGAGATCAAGACTTAGAACGAAGAAGAAAAATCAAAATTAAAGGAGAGATTTGTGGGACCCATTTAAAATTAATAAAAGATAAAGAGAAATGGGTGGATGAAACAAGTTGTGCAATTTGTATTATTGCAACAACAAGTCTGATTTTGCAAAGCCAAATCTGATTTTGCAAAAGGCAAATCTGATTTTGCCAAAACCAAATCGATGCAACTTGAAACCAATCGATTTGATTGTTTTATTTGGACAGCGTTCACTCTATAAATAGCAGCCTCGTTTCTTCGTTTCAGGTACACTAAAATCAGAGAGCGCAATAGAGCGTAATCTGCAGATTGTAGTATGTGAGATAAAATATTGAGTGAGAGTAATATTGTAATATTGTAGTGAGGTGTTAAAAATAAAGAGTGTTATTTCTTTCAAAGTTGTAGTAGTCTCTTGGCACTACTAAGTTGTAATATTATAGTGGTAATATTGCTCTGCTCGGGTATTGTATCTTACCCCGTTAAAAGATTTGGTGTCGTTGTTACTCTCTTGTGTTATTGTTATTTGACGTGGATATTATTCCTGGGCGGGAATATTATTTTTCTCCCAACAATATATGGGGTTTCACGGGTTACCTCTTGAAGAGTGAACAAATCTCTTCTATCACGTGAGCCTTCAGTTCCATAACGTCTCAATGGAATCTCCATCACCGGCACAATTATGATCCTCGAACGTTCCACGGCATTCCACTGCGTTACCCAAATAATACCCGGAAACAACAATTTCGTGTGGGCGAAATTTCTAGGAAAACATGGCTGAACATTTCTGCACAAGTTTTAAGGGTTAAAACCCGATTCCAAAACCTCAAATTATGGAATTAATTTCTAATTTTCGAAATTAATATCCACCATAATTAATGTTACGCGACACCTTCCTGAGATTCTTTGGAAGGGCGACGTAAGGCTAAGCAACCAATGTCAGGGTGGTTGTTGTCCGCCAAATGAGGTCCTCGCCACACGCTAGACGAGATTGTCAGTGCCGTGTGGGAAAACCAATGCCAACAATTTGAGAGAACATAAATGAGATTTGAATAAAAGCTTGATTGCAATAATGAAAGCTATTACAAAAGAAGGCAACGCGGTGTCGAGGGGTAGAGACACCAGTACAAAGAATTGCTTGCTAGAAAGTTTTGAATGCTTGATACCCTCTAATAATGCTTAAAAAAAATAAACCAAAGTTACATGAGTAGACTAAACAACGCTAGAGAAATATAATGAAAGTACATGGAATAAAGCTAGTCTATATTTACAAAGAAAAGGACTTAGTTTTCTACAAAGGTAGAAACAGGTCCGTTGGCAGCAACATTGTCTCAGGCATCACGATATGCGCGCGCGGCATTGTCTGCGCGCGCGGCGCTGTTGGCAGCTGCTTGCGACTGGGCGCTAGCGAGGGAAATTGGTGGGGCGACAGAGGCACATGCGCGCTTGTCACTTGTTGCGGCCAAGACCACGGGGCCGTCCATGGCGCTAGGCGTTGGGAGGCTTGCTAGGACGCCACGGGGCACGTCCAAGGGGTCATGGGGCATGGCTGGAAAGCCGCCCATGACATTAATTACGAATTATTCCACTAAAAATTCGTAATTGCGCTCCTTATTCAATTTCAAAATTCATCCATTAAATCTTATTTAAATCCCATGTTAAAGATTGAGATACTAATCAATTAGATTAAATTACTGACAATTTAATTTATTGATTATTTCTTTTACACTTTCGCTTAACTTATTTCATGTGTCGGATACAAAATCCACCGATCGGGTTTACTCATGAAAATTATAAGCTTTCATGAAGGTATATCATCAATCTCCAAATCAAGACATGGATTCCATCAACTAACTATTACGTCGTCAATGTACATTGTCATTATCCAATTTACCAGGCATATTGACCCACGAAAGGATCTCGCTTTTTAATAAATCAAAATAATAATAATAAATACAACTAATAATAATAATATCAAAATTAAGAGTATAAATACATTTAATAGCTAGAGATTTTATTTTATTAAGTCAGTATAAAATACTTATATGTACTTGGTCCGTTCAATACATACAAAATGTACTAGCACAAGAAGTTGGAATTAAACCATTCCCATAATAAAGATAAAATAATATTTAATCTTGTGCTATAATCATCCATGATGGTTTGTCCAATTCCATCACTATATTGTGAACTCAAACTTTATACTTATAAGAATCGATGATTTGATCTTCCGTGTATAAGCAAAATTTTATAGACTAAATCATCTACTATACAAGCATAAGACACAAACTAATATATGATCTACTTAAAACGTTATTAAAATTGAAGGAACAATTATATCATACATAACTATATCTAAACCAAACGGTCCAAACCCATAGTTAATAGTATATATCCCTAACACTTCTGTCCCTAATAATCAGGTCACTTTGTTTTTCAATGGATCCACTTTTGCCCAACTTATGCCTCACGATTTTTGGGATATAGGTGATGCTTTTTACACAAGAGAACCCATAGTCTTGCAAAGCTAGCGGCTGCGAAAGAGCTCCAAATGTCACTCAAGAACCTCCATCTGATATATCAACATGTCACCTTTTAAACAGGATAATAAACAGCAAGAATGGAAAGGATTGTGTTTGCAGTTAAAGGGATTGTTCCTTCTCTGGATCAGAAGTTGATCACAGGGCACAGCTTTGGCAACTGATCAAGAGAAGCCAAGATATATCACACCAAAAGGTTTATTTCTTTTTGTTACAACGTCTGAACGAATCAGATCTATCATTGCCTCTCCCAAATTCATAGTGCCACAAGCCGTTGCCACAACAATACCTTTAGTCTCAAAAAGCCAGCTAGCATGATCAAAATCATGAGTTTGATTCATGAAAGACTGCAAAGGTGAAAATTTCCTCTTCACTCACCCTCTTCCACCCCTTGAAGGTAATGGATTTGCCTGGCCTTTAGCTTCCGAGTTGGGTTCATCACTAGCGCCCTTATAAGGAGGCTCTTTGTGACCAGGACAATATCCTCCACCATTTCGCACACTATCCAAGTAACATTCTCTGCAAATTATGAAATCACATTTTTCCATTTGACACATCATTTTACACTTCATCACCATATATCCTCATTCGCCAAGCTCTTTCTAACATCCGCTTGTCACAAAACTGAAACCCTGCCCACCCCCAAGTAAAGATTATTCAAGTGGTTCAATTAAACCAATACAAAAACTGCATTTACATTTTGAAAAGACTGAATTTGCAGTTTCAAATCGGTTCTTTATACAAATGATTTGGAATATAGAGGCCATGAGTTAAAAAGATGCTCAATAGGGAAAAGGAAAAGCCACAGCAACTTTAGAGAACACAAACAGCAGTACCAGAGCTGGCTGATATCCACATTCGTCCAGCCAAACGTTGAGAAATTCCCCAGGGCAACTGGCACATGGTTCGAAACTCGGTGGATAATAGGCCTGCCCCTCAAACTTCTATGTGCAAATACACGAATCTTGGAAAGCAGTTACAAATAACTGTTCAATAATGAAGCACATCAGAGATCAAAAGGGCCACATAGTCATTCCTTTACACGTTGTAAAGTTACTCCACATCAGCAGGTACTTCTATAAAGGTGCCTCTAACCCCCTTGCGTGGTAGTACAAAAACTCATGTATAAATTGCAACATAACACTCTGACAAAGGAAGCCCCATTGAGTTATGAGTTACCAGAACAAAATCAAAGCTACTCACCAAGAATGATATAAGCAACAACAACAACAACATACCCAGTATTATCCCACACCATGGGGTCTGGGGAGGGTAGTATGTAAGCAGACCTTACCCCAGAGAGACTGTTTTCAATAAGCCCTCGACTCAGGAAAGCATAAGCACCACATTAATGAAAATATAAACAAGAAGGGACAATACCAAAAAGCCATTAAAAGCAAAATAAAAACAAGATATTAAGGTGATCAACAATGAAAGAAACAACAGTTAGTCATAAAAAACTACTACCAACAGAAAGCGAGAATGCGTGTCAATACTACTGTTATGAACACCCTAAACTACCTACTCTACTACTCTAATCCTTGACCTCCGTACCTTCCTATCAAGGATCATGTGCTCAATTAGCTGAAGCTGCGCCATATCTTGCCTAATCACTTTTCCCCACTTCTTCTTTGGCCTATCTCGACCTCTCACAAAAAAAAATGTTCTTTAAAGTAGGTGTATATACACAAATATGTTGCCTTCTCAAAGAAAAACATATTGCTAACTTACTCAAATAAGTACATGAAAGAAAGAATGTTACAAATAGATGATATTGGGACCAATGAAGCAGTTGAGCCATTGCATTGGCTAACTTGTTAAACAAAAGTACATGTACAAATCAGAACTGTCAAAAATAGACTGATTAGCAGGCCAACTGCAATCCGGCAGTCGCGCATATTGGCACTTGCTCACCAAGAAAGAAACGAGGAGGATAAGAGAAAGGCATAATTATGGAATATGCGTTCCAAACTTTTAATAGTGGTAACCTACTCGGTTTTACTGTTGAACATTATATTTTCTAATTTTTATTTAGAGAATTGATCGCAATTGTAACATAATAGGGTTTGGTAGAAATTGCCACATTGAAACACCTTGACACAACTACACTCCAGACACGAGATCCACAAATGCTGATCTTAGTGATAGAGCAGCATATCCAGGATCTTGAAGGCCAATCACTATCGCATTAAGAATATTGCATAAGTTAATAAAACAGAAACTGAATACAATTTACCTTTCTCAAAAGAAAATAAAAAGAAACTGAATACAATTTCCATTGTCAAATTACCTGTAGATTTTCTTTTTTGGTTTTTTGGTAAGTCAAACATACCATTACTATACACCAAGTTGGTGTCAGAAGTATATATGACTCAAACCAATTGATCCAGTGGAATCTCTCTAATTTTCCAGCTATCTATACAATTTAATATTTAGAAAAATTTGCACTGTCATATTCCATGTAGATTTTTAATTTTTGGAGCAAGTCAAACATTTCACTACTATATACCAAGTTGTTGTCAGAGTATATTCAAATTTGTTTGTATGGTCCGAGTCATCCACTGGCATCTCACAAATATGACAGCTACCTATACTACAAGTATCCTTGCTTTGCACCGAAAACATTGTCGCGTAGAATTGACTGTTTGTACATTTTCTTATTGCTGCATAATAGCTAAAGCATGCGGATAATGCATACCTGCCATATATTCTCACTTATTACTATCCAATATCATTAAAATATAAAAGCTCTTTCTAGCAAAATCTAACAAAAATCATAAAGTTCGAGAAGTAGGATATGCATAAAAGAGTCTTTCACGGATTGAGTGGGTTGAAACAATTCCAAAACCTCAACTATCAACAACAAGAACCATAAAGGTTTTCAGAACCTTTCTGAATCATCTCAAATAAGACATCTTTAAAATTTGATGTGATGTTCAGTACACACAAGATCAAGCAGGATATAAGATATTGAGACCATGAGACAAATTGCAAGAAAGAAGTTAGTTCGGATATACCTGGATACAGATGATCACAGCTAATCTAGTCTTAGCATAGGGTGTATTGCAAGTAACCTCCCTGATCCATCACTGTCACTGTTTTCTGAATCAGATGATACTGTTAGAGATTTATCATCCTCCAACTGCAAATTTTTCAGATTTTTATTTCGTAAGTGTGGAGGACTATATCGGCCCGCTAGTGATTTTGTTGATTCTGCCAAATCTGGCTTCATGCTAACAGAAGTAATCTGCTTCTTATCAGCAATGGCAAACATATCGTGTGATTTATTAGCAAGGCCGTAATGAATAAAATTCTTCAAAGCCACGATAAGACCTGCCACATGGCCAGACAACGATCCCTTAAAGAATGATATAAGCAACATCCCTTAAAATTTCCCAAAGACAAAAATAAGCAAGATAGTCCTCCTTCCTTTAATCTGTGTTTCTTCTTCTTCCTAAATCATTTAACATTTTTGGTTCTTCACGTTCTTCTTTTGCAAAAATATGAGCAAAATTTAATAATGGCACAATTACCATCCTCAAAATGTCAGCCACCAGAATAGCTAACTCTTAGCTGATGCAATTTTCCCTTTCCCAAAAAAATACACCATCTACCGGCTGGAAACTAACCCAAGTTATTCCAAGGTTTAGGCAAAAATACGTAAATGCACATGTTTATAACTGGACAGACTACAGAGCTAATAATACTTTTGTAACGGTGAACCAAGAACAGAGAAAACAAAAAGTCTCTTTTCCAAATCACATGACGCCAAACCAGCATGTATGACTAATCAACCTAGATAATTATTATGTGTCTTACAGAATTTCTAAGCAAACTGCAAGGCCAATTATAATTTGCACCTAGCTTCCATCGGGGTAGGGGTAAGGTTTGCGTACACGCTATCCTCCCCAGACCCCACTTGTGGGATTTTACTGGGTCATTGTTGCTTCCAACTGAAACAAGGTTGCTCATTAATTCTGTGATACAACTTGCTCCAAAGATCATGTCAAATAAAGGATAGATAGTAAAATTGACTGCATAAAGCTGGAGGAAGACCGAAGAAGTCCCTATAGTTAAAGCATAAATAAAGAGTCCTTCTAACTGCAATGGGACATCATGCCCGTCAAAAGAGAAAGAAGAAAAAGAAAAAGAAAATGCAAGCAGGAGTTTGTGGATACAACTTTATCAGACATCCATAGAGTCCAAAGTAATTCTTAAAAATTGCATAGCTCATCTTGTTCTCCCACCTGGACAATTATTGTTCTGAGAAGTACAAAAAAAATGCCAATACGACAGTGAAGGGAAATAATTTCAACATCTTCTTTTAATCGGATAAACAATTTTAATATTATAATGTACATCTTCCTGTTTTACTTCCTTTCAACCCTTGGCTGCTTTCCTCTCTTCCTATCAGTTGCATACCAGGTAAAATTTTGTGCGTTGTCTAACTCAGAATGCTGAATTTGAATTTCCAAATAAAAATGCAATCAAATATTAGACCAAAGCAAGTCACGATATTCTTACGACCATCTTATTCTTTTTCCCAGCAGATAAAAGGATAACTTTATCATCGACAATGTCATCCGCCTCAATCTTCTTACTCTCACCATCAACTTTGGCATTGTTCAAGTAAAGCCCTCCTTGCTTAAGCATTCGTCGAGCAGCTGATTTGCTCTCAAGCAAACCACTGGAAACATAAAGATCCAAAATCGGTATGTTCAACACCTGATCATAATTCATGGAGCAAGACGGAACATCAGCTGCAATACCCTCAATCGTTTTCCAATCCAATTTGGTATCAGCATTTCCAGGCTTCAACGCCTCTGTAGCCTTAAGAGCCTCTTCCAATCCCTCTTGTCCATGAACAAACCGTGTAACCTCTTCAGCCAGCCTACGTTGAGCTGTGTTAGGAACATATCCCGGTTTTCCCATATCCCTCTCCACCTCTGCAATATCTTCAATGTTCAGAAAAGTAAGAATCTTGAGAAACCTCACTACATCATCATCAGGGACTGTAAAGAAATATTGATAGAACTTATATGGCGACAAAAGTGAAGGGGCTAGCCAAATTGCACCATCTTCTGATTTTCCAAACTTTGTACCATCACTCTTGAGAAGCAAAGGAAAAGTAAGCCCAAAAACAACAGGAACACTGCCAACAACAGTTCCATTTTCGGAAGATTTTCCGATAAGCCTACGGATAAGATCAGTACCAGCGGTAATATTACCCCATTGATCACTACCACCAATTTGCACACTGACGCCTTCTTTTTCATATAAATGCACAAAATCATAACCTTGTAAAAGCTGATATGTAAACTCAGCGTAACTCATCCCTTGCTCTGCATTCTCCAACCTTTTCTTTACACTTTCCTTAGACATCATAGTCCCAACTCTTGCATACCTCCCCACATTCCTCAGAAAATCCAAAAACTTCACATCCTTCCACCAATCATAATTATTCAAAATTTTCACCTCTCCGGCATTTTCACAAACATCTGGTGAACAAACCAAAATCTTCTTAATAATCTCCTCAATTCCTGATATATTCTTCTCAAGTGTCACTAAATCAAGCTCGGGTCGCTCCAAACTCTTCCCAGATGGGTCACCGATCCGACCCGTAGCACCACCAATTAGCGCAACAGCATTATGCCCACAACGTAAAAACCAAGAAAGCACAATAATACCCAAAAGGTTACCAAGGTGTAAGCTTTCGGCAGTCGGATCAAACCCGCAATACACTTTCAATGGACCCAAGTTCGGGTCGGAGCAAACGGAGCGGAGAGAGTCGCTGGTCACTGATTCCAGTAACCCTCTTTCTTCAAGAATTTGTAGGACATTGGGTCGGGTATTATTATTCGGATTTTTCCATTTCTTGGGTCGTGGATTGTCTTCTTGGGATGTCAATTGGGTAGAGGAATAGCAAAAGGGGCGATGAGAAAATTTGTGGTTACTGGGGAGAAAAAGAAAAGTAGGTAGTGAGAGTTTTGTAAAGAAAGAGGGAGTGAAAGGACTTGGAGTAGTAGTCTTGAAAAGAAAAGTTCGGAGGCTAGAGTTAATGGCGCCGGCGGCAGCCATTTTCCGTTGACTAGTTTTGCTGTTTTATCTGCTTGGGTTGAGAGTTTAACTGGAAACACAGAGTTCTTGGAAGGCCATCGTGTGCGTTTGTTCCTTTAGGACATCCGATAAAATTGTCTCGATTTATTTTGCAGTTCACACTATTAATTTCTCAATTTTTTAAATTAAAAACTTATACAAAAACATTATAAGCCGTAATAATTTATTTATTTATTTATTTATATTATATTATATTATTATAAAAGTACTAATATTAAAAAGTACTTTGTTCCCGTGAATGACTCTTCCCATAGCGACTACTCGTGCCTTATGACTTGTGTGGGCC
>ML254424.1:833-41090 GCA_005239495.1 Nicotiana undulata | reverse complement strand
TACCTTCTACACTCGTCGTGGCGTACGGCCCGATCCCATATTCATTTCAATTTCTTTTCAACATTGTCTTGGCGTACGGCCCGATCCCATATATTTCATAATTTCTCAATTTCCGCCGTGGCGTACGGCCAGCTCCCATATATTTCACAATTCTTTTCAATTCCGCCGTGGCATACGGCCCATATATTTCACAGTTCTTTTCAATTCTACCGTGGCTTACGGCTCGCTCCCATATATTTCACAATTCTTTCAAATAAGCCTCAGAAGAATAACATGACGCAAAACATAATTTCATAGTACATATGGCGTTACAATAAATCATATGAAGCATTACAAGGAAAACATATCAGGCATCACAAGAAAAGGCATATAGCGCATTACGAGAAAAGCATACAAGGCATGATGTGGGCCTAACTACCCGGACATAACAATAATAGCCGCTACGTACGGACTCTCGTCACTCGGCGCGTACGTAGCCCCCAAACAATTTACACATAGCATATACATCACCTATGGGGACAATTCCCTCTTACAAGGTTAGAAAGGAGACTCACCTCGTGTCGAATCTACCCCTCGGACCACAATTTGCGCCCGAAACTCCGAACTCTATACCCGAGGACTCGCAACTAGTCAAAAGGTATACAATAACATCAATGCATGCACAATGTGATAAATTATCCTAGCTATTCAATAAAATCGCCATTCTTGAAGAATTCCCAATTTTCAACCCCGACCTCTCATGATCAAATTCCGAAANATTTAATAGTGAATTTAACTAAGAATTAATGTTTGAAACTAGTAAAACTATGGAATTTACTTACCTTAATAACAGTGGTGGAAGGTCCCTTGAAGAGCTCTCTAAAAACTTGAGGAGGAAGATGCAAATGGAGGAAATATGCTAAGTCCCGTATTTTATAAAACTGCCCAGGGATTTCTTAATTGCGATCGCGACAAGGGGCATGCGATCGCGAAGGACAACTGGCCGGACAACTGGCCAGACCTCTGTGATCGCGGCAGAGGTTCTGCGATCGCGAAGGCCAACTGGCCAGACCTCTGCGATCGCGGCAGAGGTCCTGTGATCGCGAAGAACAAACTCATCAGGCCCAGACGCGACTCTATGCGATCGCGATAAAAGGCTGCGATTGCGAAGGTGTGGAACCCAGACCTCTGCAATCGCGAAGGGGAAGCTCCGATCGCAGAGAACAATCAATAGCCCAACAAAAATCCTTCTCCCCGATCGCAACCCACCTTCTGCGACCGCAGAGAAGGAAACCAGACAGCAGAAATTCTGGTTTTTCCAACTTAGCTCCCGGGGGTCTAAAACACACCCGAGCCCCTCGGGACCCCGTCCAATAGCACCGGCAAGTATTTATTCATGATACGGACTCGCTCGAACTTCTGGAACCTGAATAACAACAACGATACTCAAAACTCAACCCCAAAACCAAATTGAATCAAAACTTAAGAACTTGAAATTCTAGAATTCACTTCAATGCGCCGAACCGGCTTAAACTACTCGGAATGACTTCAAATTTTGCAGACAAGTTATAAATGACATGACGGAACCATTCCCTGTCTTGAAATTTCATTCGGACCTCGAGAACATAAAATCACCTTTCAAGCCAAATTTTAAATTCTTTAAAAACCTCAAAACTTCATTAACACAAATTTTCCTCATTTTGATCCGAAATCAATCAAATCAAGTCTGTTTCTTACCAAATTTTACAGATAACTTAAATAACACATATATGAACCTGTTCCGAGTGCCGGAATCATAATACGGGCCCGGCAGCACAGGTTTCACATCAAGGTTCATTTTCATAAGCCTTTAATATTTTTTTAAAACAATTTTCTTTGAAAATTTATTTCTCGGACTTGGGTCCTCGGAATTCGATTCCGGGCACAATCCCAAGTCCCATATTTTCCTACGGACCTTTCGGGACCGTCGAATCACGGATCCGGATCCGTTTATAAAAAAATATTGACAAAAGTCAACTTTATTCAATTAATTTATCAAAAATTTAACTCTCAATCAAGTTTTCACATAAAGGCTTCCCGGCTACGCACCCGAGCTGCGCACGCACATCGTGGTGAGATTAATGGAGGCTTTTGGGATCTCGGAACAAAGTCAAATTAGATGCACACAAGATGACCCCTTTTTGGGTCATCAGAGCACATCTTTCTAACATGTGACTCTACAAAATACTTACGGGGTATCTTAGGGATCAAAACCAACAAAGTGCCCTCTCAAGGCCACTGGATCACCTTTTTAAAGGAACAAAAAATCTCTACTAAGCTAAAGCATCTAAATTGGGAAGACTTGCTTCCTTTCAGCCTATGGGAAATCTGGTCTAATCGAAATAATAATAACTTCAATAATCTGAAAGAGTGCGTGCAAATAAATAATATTATCCGGAAAACATTAGAATACAAGTTACTAACGGAAAAAAATTCTTTACCTACTCAAACACAAACAATCCACACGAAATGGCATCCACCGCCTAAGGGTTGGTACAAACTGAATGTTGACGCAAGCCATGGGAAATCAAAAACTATGCTTGGAGGAGTTTTTCGCAATGCAGCTGGCAACGGGATCATGGGCTTTACAAAATATTCAAGAGCAAAGGGACCCCTGGAAGCATAACTCAAGGCAATAAAGGAGGGAATAAAGACAGCTCAAGAATGGAATCTATTTCCACTACAAATAGAAACGGGCTGCGTGGAGGCGATCCAAAACATTCAGGGTGACAAACTAACTTGTAATAACATTGCTCAATTTTGCAGGTCACAAATGCACCTAGGGAAAGTGATAATCCTCCAGCACACATTTAGGGAATGCAACAAGGTGGCACATATGATGGCTAAAAAGGGGATCGTTGCGGGAAGAAGGAAGAAATGTTTTGTGGAAGTTCCTGTAGTAGTTCGGAATTATGTTAGTTATGATCAAAACACTGATGTTTATTTTGTTAAACTATTAAGTAGCGATGCTTGCAATACTCTAGCAAGCGTGGGAAATCAGTGTGTGATGTCTAGCACACTGGGTAACAATGTTGTAACAAACTATGTTTAGCCTTTATTTTATGTATTTCCTTTATGCTAAAAAAAAAAAAAAGAACCAAAAAGAAGTAGAATCCAAGGAAATTATGTTGGTGGCTTACCAACACGTTTGTTTTAGAAATGTTGACACTAGCATTACCTAATTTTTTGTTTAATACAATTTGATGAGGCAAACAAGGTCTGCTAGGCCAGCTCTCTATATCTTTTGCCGTGTTGTCTGGAGCTTGTTATATAATATGAAGAAAACAGTTGACCTCAAACATTATAAAGACCATCATATATATTTCTCAAAATTGTACATTTTCCAATCTTGTCAGTCCTTAAGAAATTATTTGAAAAATGGGGAGATATCCATGCTGCAAATTAGACAATGATTTGAAGAAGGGGCCCATGGACAGCTGAAGAAGATGAAAAGCTAATGGAATATGTTCAAGAAAATGGTCATGGAAACTGGCAATTGGTCCCCAAAAGAGCAGGCTTAAACAGGTGCGGGAAGTGTTGTAGACTAAGGTGGACTAATTATCTAAGGCCTGATATTAAAAGAGGAGGTTTCTCAGAGGAAGAAGAGCAGATGATCATCAACTTCCATTCTGTCCTTGGAAACAAGTAACTCTTACCTTTCTTAGCTTCTTCATATATTTTTCATGTTTTTGGTGCCTTTATTTTTTAGAGTTTAACTTATTGTTTACACTAACAAACAAGTGTAAAAGCATCTTTGCACTAACATATCACATTACGTAAAAGATAATTACAGATAACTTCCATAAAAAGTGCAACTAGCTGGTAAGATGTGAAAATTCTTTAAATTGTCAGTCTCTCTCTCTATATATATATATATAAATTAAATAATTAGTAGTTATTCTGCATTAACATTATTATATATTTCCTTGTAGATGGTCAAGAATTGCAGCTCATCTTCCGGGAAGGACTGATAATGAAATTAAGAATTTTTGGAATACCCATCTGAAGAAAAAGCTTCTCAAATCTGGAATTGATCCAGTAACACATCAACCAATAACTGATCCCACTCTGCTTCTTAGTGTTTCTAAGTTGATAAATCCTTTGGAATCTGCTCTTAGGTTACAAGCAGATCAACTGACTGAAATGGCCAAAATCCATCTCATTAAAAATATAATTCAAGTCCTAAACACTCCTTCATTTCCAACATTACAAGAAAACTTACCCATGCAACAATTATACAGCATTAATGTTTCACCATATGATATTCTTACTAATGTGACAAGTAACATAGATGAGCCTTCTCCAAATTCGAATTCCTTGGCCGGATTTCGTAAAGTGTCTAATGCTGATTCATATTATTCACTTCCGTCGTCATTATTTCCAGCTACACCCTTGAGCAGAATATGTCCAGTTATGGTTTCTTAGATGCATGGGAAAAAGGTATTATTTGAAGATTACATAGAGCTTGCCTTGTTTTAATGTGGATAGATTTCATTAAGCTTCTATATAATCAGCTTCAGAGTGGATATCGTGGAAAATCAAAAAACGAAATATGCTAGCTAGCTTCCTTTTCTCAGCCCTTTTCTTGTATACGTTTTAATCAATATTTTCATTGTTATTTGTGGAGGATTTTTCTTTTCCCTTGTGGATGTGATAGTAATAACGGACAAAGACGCAATATAGCACTAATAATTTTATCGGTTTGTTTACAACGTTAATTAATTTAGGTAGGTATTTTGTGTACATCCCGACTGGTATAAATTAATGAAATTTGTAAATTACAGCACAGCACTCTAATAGATAAAATAATGTCTCAAAATATCTTCAAACCAATAGTTAGAATGCTATAAAATTAGGACTCGTCTCTGGGTGAGGCATGATCTAAAACATCCCAAAACAACCACGGGGACACGTAATTACATATTCATATAATTTCGTAACACCTACATTAAAAATTGAACTCGCCACAAATACATGTTTACTAGTGAAATTTTTCGCGCTTCACGCGGTAATAAGAAATATCACTAAATTTTTAAAAAAAAAATTACGACATATAGTTCATGAGAGAGATTATATTTTTTTACATTAATATGGATATAAAGATAATTCTACATATTGATAAATCATATACTTAGCATTTTACTTAGATTTATTTTTTTAAGGCAATCCACTAGGCAGTGCCTAGGGCTAGTTTTATTTATATATACTAAAAATAAAACAGAGTTGCATATTATCCTACACAGGGTAGAACTGTAAAGAATAGGAAATACATAGATCCTATTACCAATTTTGAACATATGTTGTCCAATATTGGTATTACATAATGAACTGATCCTACCTTGTCTAATGAACCCTAAAAATTGATTACGCGCTAGCCATTTGCGCACATAGCCACTTGAGTTCCATCCATGTAGCATTGGTGTTCCTGTCCTCTTATGAAACTGGCCCCTTTTTCTCACAAATATCATTGGCCCATACCTTTGTTCCACACTGATTTGTCGATCCATTCTGCCTCCCAACTTGGTGTTACCGGTCAATGTCTCTTTTTGTGAATCTTCTCTTGTTATCATATTTTCATTTTTCTTTAATAGAACATCCCAAATTGATCCAGCTTCTTCCCAAATAGAATGCCAAGGTTGCCTAGTCGACTGCCTTATCTTCAGAAGTGCAACGTATGCTACTGGATTATCATGCCTGCATCTCTCAGATTCCTACCATATTTTCTCTGTCCATTCCAAGGTACATGTAATGATGTTGCCAGCATTTATGTGTGATTCTGCACCTTGGAGTAAAATGACAAATTCACATGTAGCTATATTCGAACTTACATGTGATCTTCCTTCTGCATTTGATTCCTTCTTTGTGTGACCACCCTTGTGAAGTGTAGGTAGTGAGGATTCTGTTGAATATGAATTCCAACGTGTCCTCCTCACTCCCTCTATGTACTCCCAAGTACACTCATTTGAGTTGATACTGTGCCAAATTCTTCTGAGTATATCACCGTTCTTTATTGGAACATAGAGTTGATGTCTATGGTATTTCATATTCTTCAGTTCTCGCATTAGGACATAGGTGTATTGTGAAAAGGTTTTGGCTTCTTGGTTTACACCAAATGTTCTCACATAACTCCTAGCTCATATGCTTATGCATATCATTGATTTCCTACCAGTGGATTGAGCACTATGTGCTAATACCACCAACTGACAGTTCCTCAATGAATATGACATAGGTACAGTAACATCTCCTGCGAAAAAGAAAACTATTCTAGTAAAATCATTCATATCCATATTCTCATCCTTAGGGATTCGAATATGGATAATGACTCTATGGTTTGGCTTCCTTCTTTCTATTTGCCTGCACCAGTCTTTCCATTTGTTGTACCAGCCACATTTCCTTCTCTTTAATTGTTGTTCCTTTATCCTGTTCATATTGTTTCTTAGACCCTTTAGTCTCCTATGTTGTTGTCCTTCTCCATGTCTTGCCTAGCTTCCTGTATCCCTTAGCCTCCTACTCCTTTCATTTGTTTCACCTATCCCATGCTGCCCAATTCTCTTATACTTTCTGGGCAGCTTAGCTTTTCTCCTTTTATACCTTTTGATCTTGTTGGCTGCATTGTGAGCTATTTTCTCCTGTCCTGCTTCAGTTATGTAACTTGGTTTTGCTATCCTTCCATCTTCACTACTTGTGTGCTTCCTTGTGCTCCATATAATCTCGCTCCCTTCTCCTTTATCAACTATCTTCATCTGCCCATTTCTCTTATACGTCCTGGGCACCTTATTTTTATTTTTTGTTGTTTTCCGATTAGCTTGCTCATATCCTCCAACAAGGCTACTCACCTTTATTCCTCTGCATCTCCTATCTTCATGTCTACCCTTCAATCTGGCTATGAAGAAAAAATATCTGACTACATGGTGAGCTTGGTATGATGCAATGCACAACACTAAACTTGACCTTGCCCTTATGCCTATGCCTATCTCCAAATTCCTCACAGTGGAATGAGTACTAGGTACTGATACTACCATCTAAGATTTATTTGAAGAATAGGGCATAGGTACAATAGAATCTCCTGCAAAAAAGAAAACTATGTTAGTTAAAAGCAAAGCTCAAAATTCTTCTCCCTTAGGATTTGAATATATTGAGATGATGACTTCTGCTGCTCCATTATTTTTTGTCTCTCCATTCTCCTTAATATTTGACCACCTTCACACTTAAATATGGACATTGTAACTTATCCTCATTGACTATTCTTTTTCCTTGGATATCCAATTCCCAGAATCCTTCACATTCAATGTCTGCCTCATCTAAAGCATAATTGGCTAAATGGTCTGCCAATTTATTTCCTTGTCTGTAAATGTGAGACACCATGTAGCTACCATCCTCCATCATCTGCACTATATCCTCCACCAGCTCAATAATACTCCATGGTGGCTTCCATGAACCATCAATTATTTTCTTCAGCACCATCGAGTTTGTTTTAACACATACATTACATAGGTGCTGATTTCTGCAATACTTCACTGCTTCAAATATAGCAATGGCCTCTGCTTTAATGTTTGTGGTGTCATGAATTTTCTTGTCTGTTGCATAAACTATGTCCCCTAATGCATCCATTATATAGTATCCGATTTAACTCCTACCTGGATTCCCCCTCGAGGCTCCATCTGTGTTAACTTTGAGCCATCCTTCCTCTGGTAATTCCTATATAATTTTATCTACCTTAATATTATGAGTATAGTTTTCCATCGTCACTATCAAATCATGCCATCTGTAAGGTACTTTCTGCAAACTAGGTTTCCTTACTAACACCAACGATTGCATTAGAGTTGATACCCGATATATCACATGGCTGGTTGAAGCTATTTCTCCATACATCATATTGTTCCTCCTCTTCCAAAGCTCCCAAACTATGCAAGATGGCAGTGCTTGCATGATAGGTTTAAGTGTAGCACATACCTAAATTGTCCAGTATTTAAAAATTGCTTGATGCAATGATAAACCTTCAATTGCAATACCTGCCCTCGACAATAAGTATTTTCACACCACTTTTGCAGTTTCTGATGTGAAAAATAAATGTAGTTAGGACTCTTCCCTAGGTTGTGTGCAACACCAACATTTTGAGGGCTTACAGTAGCCTAGTCTCCTTATGAAATCGTCGAGTGCCCTCTCTTTCTATCGCAGCCCCTTTCTTCTTTTTAACTCGAACTGTGGTACACGACCTCCTTTTACTGGAAAGACCTCTACTTTGCTTTCCAAACTTTCCACGTAAAAAAAGCTATCTTGAAAGGAAAGCCTTTCATCCATATCATCCTGTAAGCTACTTTAGGTCCGTCTCTCCTTCTCAAGTAATCCCATACTGATTTAACACTAAAGTGGCCTCGATTTTCAAGCATCCAGTAAGGAATATCAAGTGTCCCATACAAAGAAGGTGGTTTGATGTTGTCTATTATGTGCAATGCATACTCCTCTGGTAATATCTCCATAATCATCTGTGCATTCCATTCTCCTTCCTCGACTACGTCATATACATTGTGAACTATCTCATCAATTCCAAAGTCTTGAGAAACATTGAAGTATAAAGCCCCTAGTCCAGTCCAATTGTCAAACCAAAAGAACGATGATCCCATTTTTGGCTGCCACTTATTTGATGCTCAATTAGCTCTCTACATTCCAACCTCCACACATGCGATCCTCTTCTCCATGGCACAATTACAGTATTCATTTTCTTGCAATATTTTTGGCTTATAAATGAGATCCACAAACTTGGTTTTGTTTAATAATTCCACAAAGTTTGCAAAATAAAGCCTTTGACACATCGTGCAATGATCTAAAACCAATACCCCTTCTTTGTGTGGCATACATAATGTACTATATGATGCCCAATGCCTGTTCTTACCTCCTATAGAGCTGCTCCAAATAAACTGGGAAAAAATTTGATGCAACTTGTTGAGCACATTGTTTGGTGGATTTACCGCTGAGAGAAGATGAATGAGCAAGCTCTGAAGAACATTAGCGATTAACACTACTCTTCCATCTATGGACAATAACTTCCCTTTCCATGCTTACAGTTTGTCCATAACTTTGGTGATTAAGCCTTTATAATAATCCAGCTTTCTCCTAGCGTAAAAAAATGAGACATCCTAGGTAAATGAAAGGAAATTCTTGCATATTGATTCCAGTGATCATCTCCATCTTATTATCCACCTCTATATCAGTTAAATGATGCAAATATACTGCTGATTTGCTCTTGTTTATCATCTGTCCAGATGCAGCTTCATAGGCCCCCAACACCTCCATAATTAGCCACAATGATGTAACATCCGATGAGGAGAATATGATAGTGTCGTCTGTGTATGCCAAGTGATTTATTTTAGGACTCCATTTTGGAAGTCCGAAACCACAGAAATATTGATTTAAGTGCAAGGCATTTAGGCCCCTTGATAATGCCTCAGCAACTAGGATAAATAGGGTAGGCGATAAGGGATCTCCTTGCTTGACTCCTCTCAATGATTTAAAAAAACCATGAGCTTGGTCATTGATAAGAACAGAATACCAGTTGTTAGAGATAATCCCAAAAACTAAGCCAATGAATCTTTCCATGAACCCCATTCTCCTAAGCATTTTAGTCAGAAAAATCCAAGATAACCTATCATACGCTTTAGTCATGTCTAGCTTCATCACTACATTTGGTCCAGCTTTAGTTCGAAGTCTAATATCTGTTATTATTTCCTGTGTGAGAACTATATTTTCAACTATGCTCCTCCCTTTCACAAAACCAGCTTGTTCCTCAGATATAATGCCAGGCAGAAGTCCTACTAGTCTCTCATGAATAACCTTCGAGATTACCTTATTTGAGAAGTTGCTAAGGCTTATTGGTCTCAAGTCTGAAAAGGTGGTCACCTCTTTCTTCTTAGGCAGTAGTACTATGTTTGTGTGTGTAACACATTTCGGAATCTCATGGCCATTTAAAACTGCTATCACCATATCAAATAAGTTATCCCATATTATATCCCAACATGACTTGTAAAAGCTGCCCGTGTATCCATCTGATCCTCCTGCACTATCCCCGTTCAAACCAAACACTGCAGTTTTAACCTCCTTCTTTGTTGGTTGTTTAATAAGTTATGTGTTCTACTCCATGGTGATTAGCGTGGGAACATGATTTATAATGTCAAACGATGGATGAACATTGGTTTCTTTAAATTGATCTTCATAGAAACTAATTGCTTCCACTGCAATCTCCTCCTCTTCCTCTAACCAGTCACCTGTACTATTTTGAATTCTTCTAAGTTGTAGCCTTTTCCTTCTACCTTGGACTTGAACATGAAAGAACTTAGTATTCCTGTCACCATATTTGAACCAATTCATACAAGATTTTTGCCTCCAGTATTGTTCCTCTAATGCCAAAAATTTAATCAGTTCTGCCTGCACTTTTTGCAATCTTTCTCTGTTCATATTTGTTGGAAATTATTCAAATTGTCGTTCATGTACTATCACCACTTCTTCTAGGCTTGCAATCTTCTAGAAAATGTCTCCATATGTAGCTCAACTCCATTCTGACAATGTTTTTTAAGTTTCTTCAGCTTATAGTTAAACAACACAAATGGACTTGCACAGAAATCAGCATTCAGTTTTCTTTAACTACATGTTTAAATGATTCATGTTGGATCCAGAAGTTTAGAAACCTGAAAGGTTTCTTAATAGGAGTAGCCTCAATATCACACTTTAGCAACATGGGGCAGTGATCTGATCCAATTTTAGGCAAATGAGTTACTTCTATCCTTGGGAAGGTTTGTTGAAATACATCATTTGCTAAGCATCTGTCAAGTCTCTTGAAAATACAATCCTCTTCTGCTCGCCCATTCCACCAAGTAAATTGTAACGACCCGGTCGGTCGTTTTGAGAGTTAGCACTCCAATTCCCTAATAACTACCTTTCCCATGCCTGTTTCTGATTTTGGGAATTGTTGGACTGTTGAGTGGTGAAATTCAGAGAGTTTTTGGACACATAGTCCTTATATGTGAATTTAAGCTTTAGAAATCGGGGCGTAGTTTGAACTGTGTGAAGACGGATACGGAATGGAATTTCGTCGACTCCATTAGCTCCGTTGGGTGATTTTGAGGCTAGGAGCGTGTTCGGAATGTATTTTCGAGGTCTGTGGTAGATTTAGGCTTGAATTGGAGAAAGTTTGATTTTCGGCGATTTCGGCCGATAGGTGGAATTTTGATATCGGGCAATTGTTGCTAAAACTCCACTTTTTATTTCATGGCATAAATCATTTTATCCCTATTTCATTGTTTCATGTACTAACTGTATAGTTTAGCTTAGGAATAAGCATGCCTACCTGTTTTACTTGAATTTCCCCTAATTGTTACTATTTGCACCATGTTTAGGTAGTTTTATCCGCATTTGCCTGTGATTCTTCCTGAACTATTTAAATAAACTGTATCCGGTATTCAATTGCATTGCATATTTAAATTGAGACTACGGACGAGATTCCGAGATCTTTCCCCCTTTACTGCATCGCATATTTAAATTGGGACTACGGACGAGATTCCAGGTGCATTCCCCCTGTACTGCATCGCATATTTATATTGGGACTACGGACGAGATTCAGGGAGCTTTCCGCTTGTACTACATCGCATATTTAAATTGGGACTACGGACGAGATTCCGGGAGCGTTCCCCTGTACTGCATCACATATTTAAATTGGGACTACGGACGATATTCCGAGAGCTTTCCCCCTGTACTGCATCGCATATTTAAATTGGGACTACGTACAAGATTCCGGGAGCTTTCCCCCTGTAATGTATGGCATATTAATTACTGTGAGATACGTCGTGCCTAGCCGAGGGCTCCCTGTTGCTATTTTCTTTTAGCTTATTGTTTCTACTATTTTGCCTTAGCTCATTATCTCTCTATGTTTAATTTTAAACTATTTTTACTATAAACGTCTAGTAGAGCCTTAACCTGACCTCGTCACTACTTGACTGGGGTTAGGCTTGGCACTTACTGGGTACCGATATATGGTGTACTCATGCCCTTTCCTGCATATATTTTCCACGTGCAGATCCAGGTACCAACACCTAGTATCGTGGCTAGGAGTCGTTCTTGCAGCTGCCAGGAGACCGCGAGGTAATTCTCCCGCATCCGCAGAATCCCACGAGTCCCCTTCTACTCTAGTATAGGCATAGATGACTTATGTATTTATGCTACTTCTTTATATAGAGATATATTCAGTACAGATCTTGTTACTGTCGTGACATTTCGGGATTCGGAAAGTGAAATTATATATGCCGAGCGGCTGAGTTATGTGTCTTCTTCTTCTTTTCTATTTCAATTATTATTTTGCTTTTATTTCTCCGCAAGTTTTAGGCTTACCTAGTCATTGAGACTAGGTGCCGTCATGATACACAACGTAGGGAAATTTGGGTCGTGACAAGTTGGTATCAGAGCGTCTAGGTTTGTAAGAGTCACCAATCACAAGCCGGTTTATTACAGTCTCGCGGATCGGTGCGGAGATGTCTGTATCTGTCTTCGAGAGGCTATGTAACTATTAAGAACTATCATATTCTTTGGAATTCCTTGTCGTGCTAGTTACTGTCATCAAAATTCTAAAATTCTATTCTACTCTTGCTCACAGATGGTGCAGACCCGTACCGGGCGTACTGATGACCAGACACCCGAGCCCCCAGCCAGCGCCACTAGAGGCAGGGGCCTCGGTAGAGGACGAGCACGCGGTGCAGCCCCAGCATCGACAAGGGCAAAGACGGAGGAGCCCCCAGCAACTACAGTTGGAGGGACACAGGAGATCCCTACTATTACACCAGCTCTCCAGGAGACTTTGGCTCAGTTCTTGAGCGCTTTTAGTACTCTGACTCAAGCGGGGCTACTCCCGATAGCTCCAGCTACATCCCAGGTCGGGGGAGGGGCACAGACTTCCGCAGCCCGTACTCCTGAGCAGAGGGTCCATGCTTGACAGGTTCCTGAGTATATTCCTATGCCCCTAGCGACTCCAGCTAAACATGATACCAGGGTAGCTGTTCCTGAGGCAGAGCAGCTCAGACTTGAGAGGTACAAGAACTACCACCCACCTGTTTTCACCGGACTAACTTCAGATGACGCTCTAAGTTTTCTTGAGTAGTGTCATCGCATTCTCTGCACTATGGGTATTGTGGAGACAAGTGGGGTTTCTTTCACCAATTTCCAGCTGAGGGGAGCGGATTATCAGTGGTGGTGTGCCTATGAGTTGAGTAGTACGGAGGAGGCAGCTACACTTACTTGGGATCAGTTCTCCGAGATGTTTTTGCTTGAGTTTGTCCCTCAGAGCCTCTGGGATGCTTGGCGTGCAGAGTTTGAGCAGTTATGCCAGGGTACCATGATTGTGTCAGAGTATGCAGTCTGTTTCAGTGACTTGGCTCGTCATGCACCAGCCTTGGTTGCCACTATCAGAGAGAGGGTTCGACGCTTTATTGAGGGTTTTCACCCCAGTATTAGGAGTAGTATGGCCAGGGAGTTGGAGACAGATATCCCTTACCAGCAGGACGTGAGTATTGCCCGGAGGATTGAGAGTATGTTATCCCGGGACAGGGAGGAGAGAGAGGCCAAGAGGTCTCGAGAGACTGGTCATTTCTTAGGAGTTCGTGCACTAGCAACACACTATGGTAGGGGTTTTGTGAGTCGCCCTGTTCATTCAGCTCCTCCAGCAGCCAGTGGTGTTCCAGCTCCTCCTAGACCTCAGGATCCTTATTATGCACCACCAGTGTCTTATGTGCCTCCTGCTCGAGGTGTTATCACCAGCTAGTCCAGCAGGCCAGTTCAAAGTCAGCACTACCCACCACGTACTCCGAGGGTTTATTTTGAGTGTGGTGACCCTCGCCACATGATCAGAGATTGCCCTAGAGTTAAGAGGGGTGCACCGCCTCGGACTTATCAGTTCCCACGTATTCCACCGGGTCCTCTAGCTATTCTTCCAGCCTCAGTGGCTACCCACCTCTCAGGAAGCTCGAGGTGGAGGTCGGGGAGGTTGAGGTCTCCCTAGAGGGGAAGACCAGGCCAGGTACTATGCTATTCCAGCCCGTTTTGAGGCCATGGCCTCAGATTCAGTCATCACAAGTATTGTCCCTATTTGTCATAGGGATGCATATATATTATTTGATCCAGGCTCTATGTATTAATATGTGTCTTATAATTTTGCTTCACATCTGGGGGTATCTTAGGATTCTTTGAGTTCCCCCGTTTATATTTCTACTCCCGTGGGAGATTCTCTTATTGTGGATCGCGTATATCGGTCGTGCTCGATTGTTATCAGTAGTTTTGAGACCAGGGCTGATTTATTATTGCACAATATGGTAGACTTCGATGTTATCTTGGGCATGGACTGGTTGTCTCCCCATTATGCTATTCTTTATTGTCACGCCAAGACCGTGAAGCTAGCTATGCCAGGTTTACCAAGGTTAGAGTGGAGAGGTTCCTTAGAGTATACTCCCCGCCGAGTTATTTCCTTTCTTAAGGCTCAGCGGATGGTAGAGAAGGGGTGTGACGCGTATTTAGCCTATGTGAGAGATGTTAGTGTTGATACCCCTTTAGTTGAGTCAGTTCTAGTTGTGTGGGACTACCCCGATGTTTTTCCAGCTGATCTTCTAGGTATGCTGCTCGATAGAGATATTGATTTCGGCATTGATTTGTCGCCGGGCACTCATCCCATTTCCATTCCTCCCTATCGTATGGCTTCTCCTGAGTTGAAGGAGTTGAAGGAGCAGTTACAGGAGTTTCTTGATAAGGGTTTCATCAGGACTAGTGTTTCAACTTGGGGTGCTCAGGTATTATTCGTGAAGAAAAAAGATGGTTCGATGCGTATGTGTATTGATTACCAGTAGCTGAATAAGGTTACAGTGAAGTACAGGTACCCATTGCCTCGCATTGATGATTTATTTGACCAGTTACAGGGTGCTAGGGTATTCTCCAAGATTGATCTGCGTTCGGGCTATCATCAGTTGAAGATTCGGGAGCCGGACATCCAGAAGACTACTTCCAGAACCAGATATGGCCACTATGAGTTCCTTGTTATGTCAATTGGGCTGACCAATGCCCTAGAAGCCTTTATGCACATGATGCACATCGTGTTTCTGCCTCATCTTGATTCTTTCGTCATCGTTTTAATTGATGACATTTTGGTATATTCTTGGTCCCAGGAGGACCATGAGCAGCATTTGAGGACGGTGCTTCAGACTCTGAGGGAGAATAAATTGTATGCCAAATTCTGTAAGTGTGAATTTTGGCTTGATTTTGTGGCATTCTTAGGCCATGTGGTGTCTTGTGATGGGATCAAGGTAGATTTGAAGAAGGTGGAAGCGGTGCAGAGTTGGCATAGACCGTCTTTAGCTACCGAGATCCGTAGTTTCCTTGGTTTGGCTTGATACTACCGCCATTTTGTGGAGGGATTTTCATCCATTGCAGCGCCTATGACTAGATTGACCCAAAAGGGTGCACCGTTCAGGTTGTTTGAGGAGTGCAAGGAGAGCTTTCAAAAGCTCAAGACGGCCTTGACTACAGCTCTAATGTTGGTATTTCCTACGGGTTCAGGGTCCTATACTGTCTATTCTGATGCTTTGAGGATTAGCCTTGGGGCGGTGTTGATGCAGGACGGTAGGGTGATCACCTACGCGTTCAGGCAGTTGAAGGTGCATGAGAAGAACTATCTAGTTCATGACCTCGAGTTAGCAGTGATTGTTCACGTTTTGAAGATATGATGTCATTATTTATACGGTGTTCCTTGTGAGATTTTCACTGATCACCGGAGTTTGCAGCACATATTCAAGCAAAAGGACCTCAATTTGCACCAGCATAGGTGGTTGGAGTTACTCAAGGATTATGACATCACCATATTATACCACCCGAAGAAGGCCAATGTGGTAGCCGACAATTTGAGTCGTCGGGCGAAGAGTTTGGGGAGTTTGGCATATCTCCCAGCAGCTGAGAGGCCCTTAACCTTGGATGTTTAGTCCTTAGCCAGTCAGTTCGTGAGATTGAATCTTTCAGAGCCTTTCAAGGTTTTAGCTTGTGTGGTTGCTCGGTCTTCTCTTTATCACCGTATTAGAGAGCGCTAGTATGATGGTCCCAACCTTCTGTTTCTTCAGGACAGGGTTCGGCGAGGTGATTTCAGGGATGTGACTATAAGTGATGATGGCGTGATGAGGATGTAGGGCCGTATCTGTGTGCCCAATGTAGATGGGCTTCGGGAGTTGATTCTTGAGGAGGCCCATAGCTTGCGGTATTCCTTTCATCCTGGAACCACGAAGATGTACAAGGATTTGAGAGAGCAATTGGCAGCGAAGGATGAAAAAGGATATAGTGGAGTTGGTATCCAAGTGTCTTAACTGTCAGCAAGTCAAATATGAGCATCAGAGACCGGGAGGGTTACTTCAGCAGATTGAGCTTCCAGAGTGGAAGAGGGAGCAGATCACCATGGACTTCGTGGTTGGACGTCTTCGGACTTTGAGGAAGTTCGATGCTATTTGGGTGATCGTGGATCGGCTGACCAAGTCAGCCCATTTCATTCCAGTGTTGACTACATACTCATCAGAGAGGTTGGCTAATATTTGTATCAGGGAGATTATTCGCCTCCATGGTATTCCAGTATCTATCATTTCAGACAGAGGTACACAGTTCACTTCACGGTTCTGTAGAGCCGTTCAGCAGGAGTTAGGCACTAGGGTGGAGTTGAGTACAGCCTTTCACCCCCAGACGGACGGGCAGTCCAAGCGCACAATTCAGATTCTTGAGGATATGCTATGTGCTTGTGTGATGGATTTTGGAGGGTCATGGGACCGATACTTGACACTTGCAGAGTTTGCTTACAATAACAGCTACTAGTCTAACATTCAGATGGCGTCGTTTGAGGCTTTGTATGGTAGGCGGTGCAGGTCTCCAGTTGGATGGTTCAAGCCGGGCGAGGCTCGATTGTTGGGTACAGATTTGGTTCAGGATGCCCTGGAGAAGGTGAGAGTGATTCAGGATAGACTTCGCATAGCCCAGTTTAGGTAGAAGAGTTATGCGGACCGGAAGGTTCGTGACATGGCATTTATGGCTGGTGATCGGGTTTTGCTCCAGGTATCGCCTATGAAGGGCATCATGAGGTTCGACAAGAAGGGTAAGCTGAGTCTGAGGTTTATTGTCCCTTTTGAGGTATTGGGGCGTGTTGAGGAGGTTGCTTATGAGCTCGCCTTACCTCCCAACCTAGTAGGAGTTCATCCGGTATTCCACGTTTCTATGCTCCGGAAGTATCACGGTGACCCGACTCATGTTTTGGATTTCAGTTCAGTCCGGTTGGACAAGGACCATATGTTGAGGAGCCTGTAGCTATATTGGATAGGCAGGTCATAAGTCATTGGTCAAAGGATATTGCATTAGTGAAGGTTCAGTGGAGGGGTCATCCGGTCGAGGAGGCGACTTGGGAGACCGAGCAGGATATGCGCAGGCGGTACCCTCATCTCTTCACAGCTTCAGGTATGTCTCTATACTCGTTCTAGGACAAATGATTTTCCTAAGAGGGGGAGAATGTAATGACTCGGTCGATCGATTTGAGAGTTAGCGCCCCAATTCCCTAATAACAGCTTTTCATATGTCTATTTTTTCTTTTGGGACTTGTCGGATCGTTGAGTGATGAAATTCGGAGATTTTTTTGACACGTAGTCCTTATATGTGAATTTAAGCTTTAGAAATCGGGCCGTAGTTGGAGCTATGTGAAGACAGATCCGGAATGGAATTTCGTCGACTCTATTGGATGATTTCGGGGTTAGGAGCATGTTCGGAATGTGTTTTCGAGGTCTATGGTAGATTTAAGATTGAATTGGCGAAAGTTTGAATTTCGGCGATTTCGGCTGATAGGTGGAATTTATATATCGGGCTCGGAATGGAATTCCCAGAGTGGTTGTAGGTTCGTAGTGTCATTTATGACCTGTGTGTAAAATTTGAGGTCATTCAGACTAGTTTTGACGTGTTTTGACATCGGTTGTGGAATTTTAAAATTTCATAAGTTCTTAGGCTTGAATCCATGCATAATTGGTGATTTTAATATTATGGGATGTGTTTTGAAGGCTCGACTAAGTTTGAATGAAGTATTAGGACTGGTTGGTAAGTTTGGTTGGGGTCTCGGGGGCCTCGGGGATGTTTCGGATGCTCAGCGGGTGATTTTGGAACTTGGTACACAACTGAACCATTGCTGGTTCTGGTGTCTCGCACCTGCAAAAGGGGATTTGCAGGTGTGGACACGCATATGCGGAGGTTGGTTTCGCAGATGCGGAATTTGGTCAGGGGTTGCTAGTGGTCGCAGGTGCGGGACCGCAGATGCGGCTAATTGACCGCATGTGCGGCCCCAGACTTGTTAAGTGAGTTTCCATAGCTACGAAGGATTTTCCGCAGGTGCAGAATCCCTAGGTTGTTTATACAAAAATCCGAGGGTTTGAAATTCATATCTCCTAAGACAATTTAGAGCTCGGGTTTTGGCAATTTTCAGTGGGTTTTGAAGAGGAGCTTCATAGGTAACGATTTCTAACCTTAATTCACTTGTATATCATTAATCTCTAGAAATTTCCTCAATCTAATCAATGAACTTGGGTGAAAAATCATGAAAATCGAATGAAGTTTCCCCAAGTAGAAATCTGAGGATTTAGGGAGATTTTGACGTCGGATTTCGATGATTCTTGTTTGAGTGAGTTCGTTAGTGAATGGGTGTTCGGAATTTGTAATTGTTATCCGTTTCCAAGACGTGGGCCTGGGGGACGTTTTGGGAAATTTTCCTAGTTTCGCGTATTAACTTCGAACTTATTAGCTATTTTGATTCCTTAAAGTGATATTTACATGATGCAATCGAATTGAATAGA
This sequence comes from Nicotiana undulata, assembly GCA_005239495.1. NCBI lineage: Eukaryota > Viridiplantae > Streptophyta > Magnoliopsida > Solanales > Solanaceae > Nicotiana > Nicotiana undulata. The sequence goes on along the minus strand of ML254424.1, from coordinate 22,191 downwards.
TTTGGACCATTCGGAGTCGGATTCTCATGGCAAGAGTGTGGTATTGAGTTGATTAGCGCAGTCGAGGTAAGTGGCTTGCCTAACTCTGTGTTGGGACTTCCCCTTAGGTTGTTTTGATACTGTTTTATTATATGGGCGCCGTGTACGTGAGGTGATGAGTGCGTACACGGGCTATTGTTGCTAAAACTCCACTTTTTATTTCATGACATAAATCATTTTATTCCTATTTCATTGTATCATGTACTAACTGTATAGTTTAGCTTAGGAATAAGCATGCCTACCTGTTTTACTTGAATTTCCCCTAATTGTTACTATTTGCACCATGTTTAGGTAGTTTTATCCGTATTTGCAATTTAAATAAATTGTATCCGGTATTCAATTGCATTGCATATTTAAATTAGGACTATGGACGAGATTCTGGGAGCTTTCCCCCTATACTGCATCGCATATTTAAATTGGGACTACGGACGAGATACCGAGAGCTTTCCTCTTGTATTGCATCCCATATTTAAATTGGGACTACGGACGAGATTCGGGGAGCTTTCCCCCTGTACTGCATCACATATTTAAATTGGGACTATGGATGAGATTCCGGGAGTTTTTCCCCTGTACTTCATGGCATATTTATTACTGTGAGGTACGTCGTGCCGAGCTGAGGGCTCCCTGTTGCTATTTTCTTTTAGCTTATTATTTCTACTATTTTGCCTTAGCTCATTATCTCTGTCTATTCAATTTTAAATTGTTTTTACTATAAACATCCAGTAGAGCCGTAACCTGACCTCGTCACTACTTGACTGGGCTAAGGCTTGGCACTTACTGGATACCAATTTGTGGTGTAATCATGCCCTTTCCTGCACATATTTTCCATGTGCAGATCCCGGTACCAACACCTAGTATCGTGGCTAGGAGTCGTTCTAGCAGCTACTAGGAGACCGCGAGGTAATTCTGCCGCATACGCAGAATCCCATGAGTCCCCTTCTACTCTAGTATAGGAATAGATGACTTATGTATTTCTGCTACTTTTTTGCATAGAGCTATATTTAGTACAGAGCTTATGACTGTTGTGACATTCGGGTTTTTGGATAGTGAAATTATATATGCCGAGCGGCTGAGTTATGTGTCTTCTTCTTCTTTTCTATTTCAATTATTATATTGCTTTTATTTCTCCGCAAGTTTTAGGCTTACATAGTCTTAGAGACTAGGTGCCGTCACGATACCCAACGGAGGGAAATTTGGGTCGTGACATAAGTATTCTACCTTTGAAGCCAAGATCTGGTAAGTTTCATGTATTAATACAATGTCTAAAGTCATCAATTTCATTTAATGACAATGGCAATCCTCCAAACTTCTGTTCTTCATCCCATATTACGTTGAAGTCCCCTCCTACTAGCCGTGGTACAGTCATATCCCTTGCCATTACGTATAATTAATCCCATAATTCTATCCTTTCAATGCTACCACATTTTGCATATACAAGAGTTAAAACCATCTCCACGTGTGATTCAGTATGAAATAGTTTAAGAGTTAACTGTTGAACCATATTATACATCACTGTAACTTCATACACCTCATCTATGAATGCCCATATTTGATAGACCATAACCTGACCCCACTCCATTGAACTCTTTCATTCACCTTTGGAAAAATACTTTTATCTTTGTCTCCTGCTGATTTAGTAGCTGGTGTTTTTGATAGTTCCTTGTCTACCATGGTATCCTACGAGGGAATGTCCTGGCATGAAGTGTTAACATCCATTATCTTATGAACTGTTTTCTCATTGAATGTTCTCTGCACCCACTGAGCTAATGACTCCTTTTCCTTTTTTTCTTCTTGACCTTTTCCAGGTGTGTCTGCCACTGCATTGGTAGATCCAATTCCAGATGAATTTGGATTAAAAACTAGTGCTGCAGGATTTAGTGTTCCAGTTTTGTCGCATGTTTCGTTTTGCCTTTGGTGTACTCTAAGATCTCCAGTAGTTGGACTCTCAAGACTTGGTTGATTCTCTACAAGTGCCAGTTGGTTATTATATTCTATCTCTTCTTCTACTACATCCACTTGCAACTGATTATTTACCCCATTATCTACTGGAACTATCTCCATCACTTGAGCTCCAGTTGAATGTCCTGCATTCATATTGCTATAACCTCCATTGGTCTGTTGCACTGGAACAATTTCCTTTCCAATAGCTCTTTGTTCTGCGTTTTGATTAGCCACAGTCCTAACTCTATTATCCTTGATTTTTTTTACACTTCTCATTTGTATTACCAACTATATTGCCTACTACCTTTCCGCTAGACAGAATCATTAGTGGAGCAGATTCTTTTCCCTTCTTCTTGTTGCCTTCGATTCCTTCATTCTCATCTACTTGGTTATCAAGTGTCCTGTTATCCATTAATTATGGGTGTATTTTCCAACAGTCAATCATGTCATGGCCTTGAAGCTTGCATTCTTTACAATATTTGGGGAGGTAATCGTATTTAATATTCAACCATTCTATTTCCCCATTTACCTCATTCTCGATATCCATACGGACCTTCTTAGGCAAGTCTGCTAGAAGATTGACGAGTACTTTAACTCGAGCACAACTTGGCCTAGTTTTATTAATTTTTTCAATATCAAGATGTAATGGCTTACCCACAACAAAAGCTAGTGAATATAAGCATTCCTTGACGAAATATGTGGGCAGCAAATTATGAAAAGTTATCCATGCCATCACCTTCGATGTCTCCTCACCAAATCTAAATTTAGCATCGTATATCAACGTCCTCAACTGATATTGATATCCATCCTTGGCCTTAACATAATATACACTTTTTTCGATGAAAAGTCTACAAAATCACGCCATAAAGACAGACGCACCAGTACATGTCTGTCCCTAATAAGTCCCACGTTGCATTCTCCCTTGATACCACATTGAGCAGGTATTATTTGACGTAATTCATGTAGGTCAGTCCAGCCATATGACATTTACATACCATAGCATATTGGAGACCTTTTATCCATGCCATCTCGTGGCATAATCACTCGGGCTCTCGGCCTCTCACATATCATAAGCAATGTAACATGTTGCGGCGTGCAGCCCGATCCATCCCATAGTATCCTTACAGCATAGGCACTCGGCCGCACTCAGTCAGAAATCTCTGAAAAAGCCACTCGGGCTATCAATAAATGGAGTACTGGACCCAAAATGTCATGTTACATCACAAAATAGTATAAATAAGACTGAGTTTCGAATTTAGTTAAACAGGATACGACTGAGTGTAAATCAAAAGTCAACACAGTGAGGAATAGCAGAAAAACAACCCCCAAGGGGTCTCAACAGGTCGGCACAAGGCCCCAAACATGGCGTACAACACAAAATATATTAATAGTCTTAAAAACGCAAATTATCATATGATTTAGAAGCAATTACGCAACTCAATAGTTGCCAGGGACGGACCAAGTGACAATCCCCTATCAGTGCACGCCACACACTCGTAATCCAGCATGTGTGCCACTCCGAAATGGTGAGAAAATACAAAGTCTGGAGTTTTCATACCCTCAGGACAAGATTTACAGTCATTACTTACCTCAAACCTGTCAAATACTAATTTGTGATGTTCTTTCCTCTCGAATCGGCTCACGATTGCTCCGAATCTAGTCAAAACCAGATTAATATTATCAATACATGCTAAACAGACGAAACCCATTCAAAAATTAACAAAATTAGGCACAAATCCCGAAATTGGCCAAACCCGTCCCCCGGGCCCACGTCTCGGAATTCGATAAAAACACATCACAAGAATCCTCATCTTATCCCGAGTCCATACATATAAAATACATCAAAATCCATCCACAAATGACCCCTCAATTCCTCAATTTTAGGTCTCCAAATCATAAGCACTAAATCCCCAATTTTAGTCACAAATTTCTATAAATTTCACCCCCAATCAGTCAAATAATGCCTTAGAAACGAGTTTTAGGTCCAAAAATATTACCTCCATGAAGTTCCCTTGATTTCCCTCTTCAAAACCCTCTTTCAAGCTTAATTCCGTGAGAAAACCTTGATGAAATAAACCAAAATTCGCGAAGGCTTATTTTTATACCATTTGCCCAGGAAAACCGCACCTACAGTCCTTATCCTCGCACCTGCTGACGCGCACTTGAGGTCCCAGGTGCACACCTGCGGAATGCCACTTAAAGGCCAAACTCCGCATCTGTGGTTGTCCAGCTGCACCTGGGGGCTCGCAGGTGCGGTCCCTTTTCCGCATCTGTGACCAACCCTCACCTGACCAAAATCTACACCTGCGAAACACTTCTGCACCTGCGGCCATCGCACCAGTGGCTTCCCTTCCGCAGGTGCGGCCACACCAGCAACTCAGCACCAACAGCAGCTTCTGCTGCATTTTCCAAGTTTAAACCTCCCGATGACCCACCAAAATCACCCTGATCCCCTCGGGCCCCCAACCAAAGGTACCTACAAGTCATAAATGATCACCCGGACTTAGTCGAACTCTCAGAACACCCAAAATAACATTGAAACACCAATTCAACTCATGATTCAAGCCTAAGGATCTTCGAACTTCCAAAAATCGCCAACGATGCCGAGACTAACCAAACCTCGTCCGAATGACATGAAAATTTTCACACACTTCTAAAATGACGTTAAGAAATAGTTCCCACTTCTGGAATTCCATTCCGACCCTGATAGCTAATTTTTCCACTGCCGACCGGAAATCGCCAAAAACGCAATTTTGCCAATTCAAGCCTAATTCTACTCCGGACATCAAACCCACATTCCGAACACACCCCTAAGTCCCAAATCACCTAACGAAGCTATCTTATCCATAAAATCTAAACTCCGAGGTCATTTACCCAATAGTCAACTCCCGGCTGACTTTTCTAACTATAAGGCTAACTTAAGAGACTAAGTGTCTCAATTCTCACGACGACCACTCTGAACCCGAACCGGCTGACCCAACACAATATAATTACGCTAAGAAACATGATAAAACAGAAAAAAGGAAAACGGGGCTAATATCACTGAATGACCGGCCGGGTCGTTACATTCTCCATCTCTTAAACAAAAGTTCGTCCTTGAACGGGTCTAGAAATATACCTGGAGTCTCAAATAAGTTAGGATATCTGCTCTGCATCTCCCTCTAAGTCTCCCAGGTGGCCTCCTCCACCAGCTGCCCTCTCCACTGCACCTTCACTAAAGTTATATCCTTATACATCATCCTTCTAATCCGACGACCCAAAATAGACACCGGCTCTACGTCATAAGACATATCACCCTCAAGCTGAACCGTGCTGAAGTCTAACACATGAGACGGGTCACCAACATACATTCGGAGCATGGAAACATGAAACACCAGATGAACACTCGATAAGCTGGGTGGCAAAACAAGTCTATAAGCCACCTCTCCAACCCTCTGTAGCACCTCAAAAGGCCCAATGAACCGGGGAATCAACTTTCCCCTCTTCCCGAACCGCATGACACCCTTCATGGGTGATACTTGCAGCAGCACCTTCTCCCCAACCATAAAAGACACATCCCAGACTTTCTGGTCCGCATAACTCTTCTGACTAGACTGCATCGTGCGAAGCCGCTCCTGAATCAAATTCACAGTATCCAACGCATCCTGCACCAAGTCTGTTCCCAATAGCCTAGCCTCACCCGACTCAAACCAACCAATCGGAGATCTACACATCCTACCATATAAAGCCTCGTATGGGGCCATCTGGATACTCGACTGATAAATGTTGTTATATGCAAACTCCGCGAGTGGAAGAAACAGGTCCCATGAACCCCCAAAATCAATGACACAATCACGCAACATGTCCTCTAGAATTTGAATAGTGTGCTATGAATGCCCGCCCGTCTTAGGATGAAATGTTGTTCTCAACTCGACCTGAGTACCCAACTCTCTCTGCACGGCCTTCCAAAACTGAGATGTGAACTGAGTAACTCTGTCAGAAATGATAAAAACTGGGAAACCATGCAACCAGACAATCTCCCGGATATAAATCTCAACTAACCGCTACGAAAAATACGTAGTACCTACAGGAATGAAGTGCGCAAACTTGGTCAGCCGATCCACAATAACCCATATAGCATCGAACCTCCTCGAAGTTCGTGGGAGCCCAACTACAAAGTCCATGGTGATACGCTCCTACTTCTACTCCGGAATATCCAACCTATGGTGCAATCTACTTGGTCTCTGCTGCTCATACTTGACCTGCTGACAGTTGAGACACCGTGCTACAAATCCAACAATGTCCTTCTTCATCCGCCTCCACTAATAGTGTTGTCTCAGATCCTGATACCTCTTCGCGGCACCCGGATGGATGGAATACCGCGAGCTGTGGGCCTCTTCTATAATCAACTCTCGAAACCCATCCACATTAGGCACACATATCTGACCCTGCATCCTCATAATCCTATCATCACCAATAACCACATCCCTGACATCACCTCGTCGGACCCTATCCTGAATAACGAGCAAGTGTGGATCATCATACTGGTGCTCTCTAATCCGGTCATAAAGAGAAGACCTGGAGGCTACACAAGCCAATACCCGGCGGGGATCTATTAGATCTAATATCACTAACTGGCCCGCTAAAGCCTGGACATCAAGATCTAATGGTCTCTCTGCTGCTGGGATATATGCTAGACTCCCCAAACTTTCTGCTTTGCGACTCAAGGCATTGGCGCGAGGCGTGGGCAATCACCCTACTCTCCAGCATCAAAACACAACCAATGCCTATCTTCGATGCATCGCAATACACAATATAAGAACCTGAAGTTGATGGAAATACTAACACTGGAGGTGAGGTCAATGCCATCTTGAGCTTCTGAAAGATCTCCTCACACTCGTACGGTCACCTTAACGGAGCACACTTCTTGGTCAATTTGGTTAAGGATGAAGCAATAGAAGAAAACCCTTCCACAAAGCGACGGTAATACCCTGCCAAACCAAGGAAGCTCCTAATCTCTGTAGCTGAGGACGATCTGGGCCAACTCTGCACCGCCTCTATCTTCTTCGGATCAACCTGAATACCCTCACTGGACACCACGTTCCCTAAAAAGGATACGGAGTCAAGCCAAAACTCACACTTGGAGAACTTTGCATAAAGATTCTCATCTCTCAATCTCTGTAAAACAACTCTCAAATGCTGAGCATGCTCCTCCTGACTGCGAGAATATACCAGGATGTCATCAATGAACACAATAACAAAAGAATCCAAGTACGGCTGAAACACGTTATTCATCATATGCATGAACGTTGCTGGGGCATTGGTCAGCCCAAAAGATATCACCATAAACTAATAATGACCGTAACGAGTCCTAAAACCTATCTTGGGAATATCAGGATCCCGAATCTTTAGCTGGTGATACACGAATCTCAAGTCAATCTTAGAGAACACTCTTGCTCCCTGAAGCTGGTCAAACAAATCATCAATGCGAGGAAAAGTATATTTATTCTTGACTGTAACCTTGTTCAACTTCCTGTAATCAATACACATACACATAAAACCATCATTTTTCTTCACAAACAACACTGGTGCACCCCAAGGTGACACACTAGGCTGAATGAACCCTTTATCTAGGAGTTCCTAAAGCTGATATTTCCATTCCTTCAACTTCGCTGGTGCCATACGATACGGTGGAATAGAGATAGATTGAGTGCCTGTCACCAAATCAATACCAAAATCAATATCCTGTCAGGTGGCATGCCTGGCAGGTCTATAGGAAACACGTCCAGAAAGTCACGGACCACAGGAACAAAATCAGTAGTGGGAGTCTCAACACTAACAACCCTCACAAAAGACAAATACGATAAACACCCATTCTCAACGATACGCTAGGCCTTCAGGTAGGAAATCACCCTACTAGGCACATACTCAATAGAACCTCTCCACTCAACCCTTAAATATCCTGGCATCGCTAAGGTCACGGTCTTAGCGTGACAATCAAGAACAGCATTGCACGGAGATAACCAATCCATGCCCAATATCACATAAAAATCAACCATGCTAAGCAAAAACAGGTCCACTCGGTTCTCCATACCCCAAATAGATATCACACATGACCGACACACATGGTCCACCACAATAGTATCACCCACCGGAGTCGACACATGAAAAAAAGTAACTAAAGACTCACAGGGCATATCCAGAAAATGAGCAAACTATGATGAACCATATGAATACGTGGAACCAGGATCAAATAAGACGAAGGCATCTCGGTGACAGACTAAGACAATACATGTAATCACTGCATCTAAGGCTATAGCATATGGCCTGGCTGGAGGTGCATAAAATCGAGCCTGACCTCCACCTGATCGACCTCCCCCTCTAGGGAGGCCTCTAGCTGTCTGGCCCCCACCCCTAGCTGCCTGGGCGGGTGGTGAAGTAACTGGATCTGAAGTCGATGGTTGACTCCTCTGCTGAGATGACCCACCTTGACGACGGGGACACTACCTCCACACATGCCCAAACTCTCTACACTCAAAACAACTCCCTGGAGCTAGAGATAGGGACTGAAGGGAACCTCTGGCACTAGGATACCCACTAGAAGAACCATGCATGGAGGAACCCTAAGCTGATGGTGCTCAAGATGAAATCAGGGCTGGAAGAGCACTGAATGAAGAACAACTCGGATGAGAACTGTGGGGACCATGCCCCGATGATGCACCACCGTAGGCTGGGCGAACTGGCTGGGGAGGCCTAAATGAGCGGCCTCTACCATGCTAAACTGCCCTCTAGAGGGAGCGCCGCTGAAACTACCAAATCCACGAGGCCTCTTGGCCTCCCTCTCCTCTTGCTTCTGGCGGAGAACCGACTCAATATCTCGAGCAATATCAACAACCTGCTCAAAGGTGGCACCCGATACTCTCTCTATAGTCATTAAAATACGAAGATGATAAGTGAGGCCATCAACGAATCTCCTGATCCTCTCCCTCTCAGTAGGGACCAACTCTGAAGCATGACAAGCTATCTCTGAAAATCTCATCTCATACTGTGTCACTGTCAGCTCACCCTGACGCAGTTGCTCGAATAGTCTACGCAGCTCCTCTCTGTGAGACTAGGGAACATACTTATGTCAAAAGAGAGTGGAGAACTGCTGCCATGTAAGGGGTGCTGCACCAACAAGCCTACGCCTCTCATAAGACTCCCACCAAGTAAAAGCAGCCCCTGAAAACTGGAAGGTAGCAAATGAGACCCCACATTATCCCTGTAGTACGAAGCATCCTCTAACACTTGTCCAAGAAACCCTGGGCATCCTCGCCCTCAGCACCACTGAATGTCGGAGGCTGAAGTCTACTAAATCTCTCCAACTTGCGCTACTCATCATCTGGCATAACTGGGATCACAAAATCCTGAGCTGGGACCACCGGCTGGGCCGGAGCTACCCCCGGTGTCTGGAGCCCCCGGGTATCATGCTCAGGTGTCCGGGCAGCTGGAGTTTGAGTGCCTCCCCGGCCTAAGAAGTAGTGCCAGTGGTAGAAACAGTGACTGCCTGAGCAAGACTGGTGCATACAGTCCAAATCTGATATAGGGTCTCCTGAAGACCCGGAATAACAATAGAGACTGCCGGTGCCTGAGCCTGTCCCGCTGGAACATCTGTGGCGGGGACCTGATCCTGAACAATAGGTGGGTCTGCAGATACTGCCCAGGCTGCTGTGCGGGATGCTCCCCTACCTGTACCACGGCCTCGTCCGCGACCTCGAGCTCTCACTGGTCTAGCTGGTGTCTGTTCACCCTGATCGGTAGCGCGTGTCCTCACCATCTGTGAGAGAGTGAAACTACAGAAATTTAAATTTCCAGAATCAACATATTTGCACGACAGAATTCAAGAATGAGAGAGTTTCGTAAGGGTTCTATAGCCTCTCGAAGATAAGTACAGACGTCTCCGTACCGACCCGCAAGACTCTACTAAACCTGCTCATGACCGGTGAGTCCTATGTAACCTAGGCTCTGATACCAACTTGTAACGACCCCAAACCTACAGTGGCCATGATGGCGCCTATCATGGTAGTAGGCTAGCCAAGCTATCGCGAAATAATGCATAAAACCTTCCGTTTAATTCAAATTTGTCTGATATATCATAAAATTCATCCGATTAATATTTCAAAACAACAAAAAATAGTAGAAATATCTAGGACATCGCCCAGCATCTATGAATAACACAAGGTAATTCTATTTCCGTACTACATCCAGTCTAGGAATAGAAAGTAAATAACAAAATAAGAAGGGAGGAAGAGTTTGTTGTGGACGCCGAACAGCTACCTCAAAATCCCAACTCCAACTCCAAGAGACAACGGAAGAAGCTAGCGCTCAGATCCAGCACCTGAATCTGCACACAAAGTGCAGGGAGTAATGTGAGAAAGCCAACTCAGTAGTAATAAAAGTAAATAATGTCTACGGCTATGAAAGAACGTAAAAACAGTCATCAATGCACAGTAAGTGAAACCTTTCTTTCAGAAAACACAGATACAATGACTTGTAGCATTTAAAGTTCGATTTCGATAAAATATTATTTGAAAGTGTGCCTATTTCACAAGTTCCATAGAAATCAAAAGTGATTTAGTATATAAAATTTACAGAGTTCATAAATAGTCTTTCAAATGAAAACATGTACCATAAACTTCCCCTTGGGCATATCATCACTCAACAACAATCACTCAGCATGCCTCACAATCACTCGGTGCCCCTGGGCTACCTCACAGTCATTCATGCCTCCCAATCTCTCATCACTCGGCACTCGCACTCAGTAAGTACCTGCACTCACTGGGGGTGTACAGACTCCGGGGGGCTCCTACAGCCCAAGCGCTAATATCAAGCCATCTCGTGGACTAATAACTTAGGCTCTTGGCCTCTCACATATCATAAACAATGTAACATGTTGCGGCATGCAGCCCATTCCAATAATATCCTCACAACATAGGCCCTCGGCCACACTCAGTAAGAAATCTCTCAAAAAGCCACTCGGGGTATTAATAAACGGGGTACTCGACCCAAAATATCATTTTACATCACAAAATAGTGTAAATAAGACTGAGCTTCGAAATGAGTTAAACAGGATACGACTGAGTGTAAATCAAAAGTCAATACAATGAGGAATAACAGAAAACATCCCCCAGGGGGTCTAAACAGGTGACACAAGGCCACAAACATGGCGTACAACCCAAAATATAGTAATTGTCTTAAAAATGCAAATTATTATATTATTAAGAAGCAATTACGCAACTCAATAGTTGCCACGTGACGGACCGAGTCACAATCTCCTATTAGTGCACGCCACAAACTAGTCATCCAGCATGTGCGCCACTCCAAAATGGTGAGAAAATACAAAGTTCGGAGTTTCATACCCTCAAGACAAGATTTATAGTCATTACTTACCTTAAACCGGCCCACATACAATTCTGCGATGCTCTTGCCTCTCGAATCGGCTCCTGATTGCTCCGAATCTAGTCAAAACTAGATTAATATTATCAATAAATGTTAAGGAGACGAAACCCATTAAAACAATATCAAAATTAGGCACAAATCCCGAAATTGGCCAAACCCGACCGTCAGACCCACGTCTCGGAATTCGATAAAATTCTTATCACAACAATCTTCATCCTCTCCTGAGTCCATACATATAAAATACATCAAAATCCACCCACAAATAACCCCACAATTCCTCAATTTTAGTTCTCCAAATCATAAGCCATAAATCACCAATTTTAGTCACAAATTTCCATATATTTCACCCCCCCAATCAGTCAAATAATGCCATAATAACGAGTTTTAGGTCCAAAAATATTACCTCCACGAAGTTCCCTTGATTCTCTCTTCAAAACCCTCTTTCAAGATCAATTCATTGAGAAAAACTTGATGAAATAAGCCAAAATTCGCGAAGGCTTCTTTTTATACCATCTTCCCTGGAAAACCGCACTTGCGGTCCTTATACTCGCACCTACAGACCTGCACCTGCGGTCCTAGGTGCGCACCTGCGTAAACCCACTTAAAGGCCAAACTCTGCATCTGTGGTTGTCTAGCCGCACCTGCGGGCTCGCAGGTGTGGTCCTTTTTCCGCATCTGCGACCAACCCTCACCTGACCAAAAGCTGCACCTGTGACACACTTTCGCACCTGCGGCATCCCTTCTGCAGGTGCGACCACACCAGCAACTCAGCACCAGCAGCAGCTTCTGCTGCATTTTCCAAGTTTAAACCTCTCGACGACCCTCAAAAATCACCCAGAGCCCCTCGGGGCCCAACCAAAGGTACCTACAAGTCATAAATGATCACCCCGACATAGTCGAACACTCGGAACACTCAAAATAACATCGAAACCCCAATTCAACTCATGATTCAAGCCTAAGGATCTTCGAACATCCAAAAATCGCCAACGATGCCGAAACTAGCCAAACCTCGTCCGAATGACCTGAAAATTTGCACACACATCCAAAATGACGCTACTAACCTGTTCCCATTTCTGGAATTCCATTCGGACCCTGATAGCTAATTTTTCCACTACCGACCGGAAATCGCCGAAAATCAATTTCGCCAATTCAAGCCTTATTCTACTCCGGACATCAAAACCACATTTCGAACACACCCCTAAGTCCCAAATCACCTTTCGAAACCATCCGAGCCATAAAATCCACACTCTGAGGTTGTTTACCCAATAGTCAACTTTCGGTTGACTTTTCTAACTATAAGGCCAACTTAAGAGACTAAGTGTCTCAATTCTCACCACGGCCACTCCGAACCCGAAGCGATTGACCCAACACAATATAATTAGGCTAAGCAACACACGGTAAAGCAGAAACAGGGAAAACAGGGCTAATCTCACGGAACGATCGGCCGGGTTGTTATAGCTCAGCCAGAAGAACCTGCACCTGCTTTGTGACTTTTAGCTCTAACACTTTTTACTCGCTAAATGAAATAAGAAGTGTTGCCAAAATGTCCAATAAAGGGCTTATTTGAATTTTAAAATTTATCCCTTTTACACAGTGAGATATTATTGTTTAGTAATTAGCATTCCAATAAAGTTTAACTCATAAGTAATTAATTTGAGTCTAAACGAAAATACAAACTTGTGACAAACTAAAGTTCATAGAAAATAAAGCGAAAGAGAACACATGAGAAAGTAAATAGATAAGAAAAAGATACAACTTGAGACCTTAATCTTAAGAAAATAGAAGAAAATAGAAATGCAAATCAATGTATAATATTTCGTGTTCTTGTCGACTACCGCAATATCGATCATTATTCAAGAGCCTTCTTCCTCAAGCCAAACTAAAACATGAATCTAATGTTGCAGTAAATATACATCATTACTATTTCAGGTAAAGAATAGAAAGGATAGTCTTGGGTAGGGGTCTCATGAAACAAAGTTATGATAATATATAGGAAAAAATAGATGAATACCATAAGGTATTTTAATTTTTAGATTAAATATTTGAGGGTAATGAATATGAAAAGAATGAGAGTTATGGATATTATTTAAAAAAATAAGGTAAGGTAGTATGACTTATGAAAATAAGAGAAATGAAGGGGAATATTAAAAAATGAGATAAATTATCATAAGCTTACATATTAAATTTTTGGAGGTTATGAATATGAATGGTATTGGAGTTATTGAGACTATTAAAAGTATAGGTTATGAATATAAAGAGTTGTGAGTTATGAAAATAAATTTTTTAATTTTATTATAAAATAAATTGAAAGAATGATGAAAAATCTCAAAAAGGAGAAAAAAGATAAATATGCTTCTTGGCCTAAGAGAGGTGCCATCTCACTTTCTTATTGACCACTTTTATATAGATATATAGATCTTTTTGTTTGAACTTTGTATTGTCTCCCTTTGAAATAAGAGTAGTTTTAATATGCTTATAATTTCTTTAGGCATAAAAGCATGTGTTGTAAATTGCTTCTATTCATTATGCAATTCGATGTGGTCGCAGGTACCCAACTTTGCCTAACCGATACTTCTTATCTCTCCCCGTCAAGCAACTTTGTCATACCTCTGGATCTCTCGTTGCATTGTGGGTTACCAACAGGGAAAAGTTGCGAGGTTTTGTGGAGAATGATTTATTTCTGAAATGGGGAACAAAATATGCAGCTAGCTTTTTTACTGGTCGAAGGTACCATTTCTTACACATATGTTATGTAGACCCTTAAGATGTGTTCTACTCCAAGAGAGAGAGAGGATCCTGAACAGTGTATATTGACTGAATATATGTGTTAAGGTATCTAAGTTGATATATGTTACAGGTTAAAGAAAATGGGATGATGACTGGTGAATTGGACCTCTTTCATCATCGGCCATATGAATGCCTCAGAAAAGGAAAATGCTCCGCAATGTAATTTTGTGTTCTTATAATCTGCAAATAAAGTTAAAGAACTTAACAAAAATTAATGTGTTCTGAACCACACAATGGGAAAATCGAGAGGAGAATGGTGAGTCGTCTTCTCTTCTTCCGGCGCCATAAGCACGACTTGTGAAGTCCCGTGAAAGAACGATACATATGTCCGTCTCCAAAAGACATATAAGCAACATTTTAGAAAAAGCCATTTATGCGAAAACTATAAACGAAATATTACGTCAATAATTCAAGAGAACTCATATCATCGATCATTCATCACTTCATCCTCTGCGAAAATCCAGCCACGAAAATCAAGTTTCAACCCGGAAAGAGCCCTTCAACTGAAGGATTATATTTGCATTTTAAGAAATCAAGCTTCTACTTTTCAAATGATCTAAGCTCTCTATCTTCATAGGCAATTTAAGCTTTAATTTATCAGTGATGAGACAACAAAGACAATTCTGATTTCAATCCAAAGAACTAAGATTCAACCAAGGACGGAATAAAGTACTCCTATTACAATATGAAACATTGACTGACACAAAACTACCGTAAGCTTGTTGGCAAATGAACGTAGGTTTCTGTTATTTCAAGCCAAGTTGCGAAGAAGTCGGACATTTTTGTAAACAATTGTCCAAAAGTAAATGGTTAAATTCACTTGCTATTAAAAAAAATCCCGAAAGGCATTCCAATTTTGCATTCTACCTCCAAGTCCAACGAAATCTTTCACCTCTAAGTTATGGGGACAGAGTTATAGTATACTAAGTTTTACTAATTGTTTAACTCTTAAACTGCTTTTTTCTTTGGGCCAGAAAACAGAGAATGTAAGTAAATTGTCATAGGTTTTTTTCATCAAAAGATCTTCTTTTATAATTTTGTCAAGAACAACTTTAACAGGATTCTGGGCCACACTCCATACATGGCTAACCAAATAGGATTAATCGAAAGGTAAACCATACAATACAAGTGTGGATATCATTAATGCATATCTACTGTTGACACTTAACTGAAAAGTAAAAGAACCCCAAACAGTTTTATTTAAGCTTACACCATATGCTAGAAGCAATGCGAAAGACTCTTCTATTTGAAATTATTGGTGTCTCCATCATTAAAACCTTCAAAAATTACGGGAAGAATTTGGTGAGAAATTCGATCCTTATTTGTACAATAAGGATTCTGGCCCATATATCGTGATAGTAACCGCTACAACAGTTAAAGAATTCTGCTATAAATTTTCAAACAAAAAGATGGATCAAACACTAATAGAAAAAATATTCATATGATTCATGTAAATATAACCAAAAGATATATGCAATAGAATAATTGGTAATAGAGCATGCGGATTTTTTCAGTTTAGGCAATATTAGTTTCAACAAGAATCCCATTTTTCCCAACCCAAACTAACAAATTTATTTGAAGGTTTTACTCCCTGAACTGTAATGACCCGACCGGTCGTTTTGAGCTCTAGCGCGTCGTTCAGCAGTTGAAAGTCATGAACAACTTCATTTCAGGTATTGTGACTTCAGGAAGTTCGGATTTAGATTGGAAGGAAAAATTCTCATTTCGGTAGTCTTAAGTTGGAGAAATTGATTAAGATTGTAATTTTGAGCAAACGACCTTGGAATCAGGATCTGAAGGCTCCAACAGGTTTGTATGATGATTTCAGACTTGGGCGTATGTCCGTATCATGTTATGGATAACCCGGGAGCGTTTCAGCGTATATTGTGGAAATTAGCATTTTAGAAGAAATTTCCTAGTTTGGTTTGGAAGGCATTTCAGAGATATTGATGTCCGTTTGGGATTCCGAGTCTTGGAATAGCTTCGTATGGTAGTTCTGGAGTTGGGAGCGCGATCAGAAGTGAATTCGGATGTCTGTAGGGTAATTTGAAGTCATTTGGCTAAAGTTAGAAATTTGAAGGTTTTTGGAGAATCCGACCGGAAGTGGAAATTTTGATATCGGGGTCGGAATGTGATTCCGGAAGTTGGAGCAGGTCCGTAATGTTGAATATGACTTGTGTGCAAAACTTGGGGTCAATCGGAGGTGATTTGACGGGTTTCGGCATCAGAAGTGGAAATTTGAAATTTTAAAGTTCATAAAGTTGAAATTTAGTGCGATTCGTGATTTCGGCGTTGTTTGATGTGATTTGAGGCCTCGAGCAAGTTCGTGGGATGTTATGGGACTGAGTCATGTAATTGGACGGGGTCCCGGGGGCCTCGGGCGTGTTTCGTGGTGGTTTCAGGTCATTTTGAGTGAATTGTTGTTGCTGTTTTTCTGGTGTCTTTGGTATGCTATGCGATCGCAGCCTTAGATGTGCGATCGCGGAGAGGAAAAATGGGAGGGGTGATTTTTGGTCTATGCGATCACGGTTCCAATTGTGCGATCGCAGAAGAGAAGAGTTGAGGGTGCAGGGAGTTGGCCTGTGCGATCGCGGAGTGAAGCAGCGGGTGGTCTGTGCGATCGCGGGCAGGTTCGTGCGATCGCATAGGTGTTGGACTGGGCAGTGTTCAACTTAAAACGGGTTTTGGCATTTCTTCTCTCATTTTTCAAGGGCTATGGGCGATTTTGGAGAGCATTTCAAGGGGGATTTCACCAAGCATCACTAGCTAAGTAAATTCCATCCATTTTCGAGTTAAATACAAGGTTGTACATGGATTTGAACATGAAAATTTGTAGGAAATTGAGATTTTTGGAAGAAAACCTAGAAAACTTGATAAATTGAATTTTACCTCGAATTTGAGCATGGAATTAGGAGAAAATTGTGTATTTGAGCTAGTAATGCTATGGGTAGAGTTTATCTTCACACAATTTTAGAATCCAGGCACGTGGGTCCGAGGGCATTTTAGTCAATTCACTGAGCGGAGTTGGGAAATTATATAATCTGAATTTTTAACAAATATTTGAGTATAGTTTCATTGGTGTATCATCATTTGGGTAGTTTTGGAGCAATGTGCATCGATTGGAGTCGTCGGGAAGGCTTGGAGGCCGTTTATGGAATTTCGGAGCGAGGTAAGTCTCCTTTCTAACTTTGTGAGGGGGAAATTGTCCCCATAGGTGAACTAAATGAATAAATGCTATTATTTGCGGGGGCTACGTGTGCACGAGGTGACGGGAGTCCGTGCGTAGCTACTGTTATGCCATGTCCGGGTAGTCTAGGACCCACTAGCATGCCTTACGTGTTGTACATGTGGTCCTATCATAATTTTAGGCTGCAAATGCTATGGAATTGGTAATTTATTTTCCTAAGAAGGGTTAGGGTGTACTCTTCTTAATTATTTGAAAAGAGGATGGATTTTTCCGTGGATTATTACGTTCCTGGCAAGGTTATTTTATTGAATATTGTTAAAACTTGGCAAACGAATTTTCAGAAAAATATTCTAAATACTATCTTCATGTTTAATTAAAGAGAATTTGTATCACTTCTATGAGAAACTGTTTTCCTGAATAAAATATGGATCTTTTATGTGAATACGTGTACATATGAGCACCTGAGTCACATGTATGATTCGCGAGCAGGCTAGCCGTATTGTTATTATGTTGATCGCGTCGCATGACCGATTCGCGAGCGGGGAAAATAGATGCATCTATGGTTCGAGCCGTTTGACCCTCGGCAGTGCATAATTTATTATTGTTGGTCCGCGCTGTTCGATCCTCAGCATTGCTTGCGCATGATTTTTGCTATGATTTTTGCCTTAATACAGGCCTGAAATTTTAAGTTGTCAATTGAAATGACAGAGATTTAGAGTTACTAAAGATTTTGGAAAAAGTTGTCCCTTCCCGTTGATTAAGTGGTTAATTGATTAAATCATCCGCGTTGATTAATTGTTATTAATATGACAAGGAATTAAAGTGTTAAATGTGGAAAAGGTTGACGTTATTTATTCTTGAACATAATAAATTGTCTATGATAACCATGCTTAGTGTCACACTTGAATAATCTAAATTGACCTATAGCATGTGGCCAATCTGACCTCTCGTCACTACCTCTCTGAGGTTAGGCGGGATACTTACTGAGTACATTTTATTTTCGTACTCATACTACACTTGATGTGCATTTTGTTGCACAAGTACCTTCATAGCCACTGACTGACTTGGAGACTTGGGCAGGCTGCATCATCCGGAGGCGTTTCGCAGCTGACAGAGTCTTCCTCCTATGTATTTGTACTTTATTTTCAGTCCTTGTTCAATTTGTCCCTCGGACAAGCTTTGTATGATTGCATAAATCCTTAGAAGTTGCTCATGTACTTGTGTCACCAGGTTCTGGGGATGTGTTGGGATTTAGTCAATTAAACTGAATTGATTTGCTGTCGTATTTGATTTACGAAGATTTATTTATTTGATTGTGAAATGCATGAAAGGTAACGATTTCAAAAATGTTAAAACAAGAATTTCTTCAACTAACTAAGGTTGGCTTGCCTGACAGTGGTGTCCGGCGCCATCACGACTTATGAAATTTGGGTTGTGACATGAACCAAACTAACAAATTGTTTGAAATGTTTTACTCTACCAAGAGAGCACATTTGAGGTGGAGGCATAGAAATATAATAGGAAATGAAAGTTCTGGAAGATTTACAAATTAAAGGAACATAAAATGAGAAGTGACTCACCAATCAGTAACAATTTGAATGTCCCTTTTTTTTCATCTCGAGCCAGCAGTCTCCATGTCTCCAACTCCGTACAAATAACCCACCACATCTACAAATGAAGAGTTATTTCAGAATTACATGAATATTTAACAAAAGATATCAAAATATTATATTAAATATACCTGATAACACAGTATTATCGTTCACCCTTGAGTCAATCACATCTGGTGTGATAAATTGAAATCCATTTATAGGAATACTAACAATATCTTCCTCTAGACTCTTGACGGCAGTTTAAGTAAAAAAATAATTTTAAAAGTACTTTCAACAGGCCTATATCCACCACTACTTTCAACAACTTTGATGTTCTTGATAACAAACAAAGAACCTTCAGTCAACTTATCCTTGAACTTGTTATATAGTTTCTTGTTGATGGTAGCATGTATCAAGTTTTCCTGATAAAAGAAAAGAGGTAAATATTTAGAGATCAAAACACAATGAGAATCTATGTATAAAAGTATAAGAATCATGAAGGTACTTTTTCGTCAACAAATATCATATCCAATCCAATCAACTCTTCATTTTTGTTTGGATTAAAGGAATCCCACATTCTACAAATTCTAACCCTTATCAACCAATCATCCCTATGAAAACCCAACCTTGAAAGAAAAGAGTATGCCATTGTAAGAAAATAATGAAAAGCAAGCCAGTTACAGTATGAACAACATTCATCACCATCTATATATAGTCATAAAAAAAGAGTATCAATAGGCACAAGATTAATCATCAATTTAACAATCAGAAATTAATACACATTAAATATCATTGTAATTACAACATATGAGGATAAATGGAGAATTAGTAGGAGAAAGCCATGACGTGGGGTGTACTAAGATGCCATGAACTGAAGAAAGCCTGGGAATTATACCTTGGGTGGAAGCTCTGACTTTTGAGAAAACACTTGCTCAGAACGTGGGGTGTATTAAGAGGAAACAAAAAAAACATCTATATGACTTTTATTGTGAAGGGGTAAAACAAAACAGCTATTGGGCTTAATGTTTGGACTGTTTAGTGGGGGAAGTGCACGGTTAGCCACTAATAACATATGTATTTATTTTTAAGCCACTGTTTAAAATGTCTTTAGTCTTTAGCCACTGCTTTAATAAACTTTAACTGCCTGGACGAAAATACCCTTATGCTCATGTCCTTAACTTTTGAACTTGTAAGTCAAAGTTAAGGACCTATTGTCGTTAACTTTTGATCTTGTAACTGTAAGTTAAGGACTGCATGTCCTTAACTTTTGAACTTGGAACTCAAACTTCGGGACCAAGCGTCCTTAACTTTTGAACTTGTAATTTAACAAGAAATTTATTTTCATACCAAACGTATACAGTTGAATTATTAAATGAATTTAGATATTCTTGAAACTTGTAAAAAATTGTATAACATAAATTAGCCCTAAAAAGTGGCTACCCCTACCAGAAGAATGACTAGGAGTCTCTCTCCACTCTAAACAAGGCACGCCTGGCAAGGCCAAGGTCACTGTCTTGGCATGACAGTCCATGATAGCATGATATGGAGATAGCCAATCCATCCCCAATATAACATCAAAGTCAACCATATCAAGAAGCAAAAGATTAACCTGAGTCTCCAGACCACCAATAGCTACTACGCAAGCACGGTAGACTCGATCTACCACTATAGAATCACCCACCGATGTAGCCACATGTACAGTCGTACCCAAGGAGTCACGGGGCATACTCAAATAAGGGGCAAAGTATGAAGACACATAGGAGAACGTAGAACCAGGATCAAATAACACTGAAGCCTCTCGGCTGCAAACTGAAACTGTACCTGTGATAACTGCATCAAAAGCCTCAGCATCTGGACGAGCGGGAAAAGCATAACACCGGGGCTGAGCCCCTCCCACCTGTATATCTCTGGGTCTACCTGCTACGGGCTGGCCTCTACCTCTCATGGCCTGCCCTCCACCTCTATGCGTCTGACCTCCACCTCTGGCACCACGACCACCACCCCTAGCTGACCGAGGGGGTGAGGGTGCACCTGGTGCGGGAACCATGGCACGGGAACCCTGATATTGAGGCCCACCAAAACCTCGGGGGCAAAACCTGGAAATATGCCCCATAACCCCGCAAGTGAAGCAAGACCTCGGCGGCTGAGAACACTGACCCTGGAACTGACCCTGTCGACCAGAATGACCACCCTGATAGCTCTGAATCGGCGGTGCACTAATGGAAGCTGAAGGTGCACTGCGGGATACCTGGAGTGCTGACTGATAAGGCCTAGGAGGATGGACTCTGCCAAAGGAATCTCTGCCTCCGGATGAGGCACCACTGAAACGGCCGAAATGACGAGGTCTCTTGTCAGACCCCTGACCACCACCCTGGGATAATACCATCTCAATGCG
>MDKH01067306.1:0-54336 GCA_005239495.1 Nicotiana undulata | reverse complement strand
TTAGAGGTGGAGATTGTGATGACCCAAAAGGTCATCCTGTGTATATTTAGCTAAATCTGTGTTTCGAGGCCTCAAAAGCCTCTGTTAATCTCACCTCGATGTACGTGCACAGTCCGGGCCCATAGCCGGGAAGCCGTTATGTGAAAAACTTGATAATAAGTTGAATTTGTAGTAATTAATTGAATACAGTTGACTTTGGTCAACATTTTTGGTAAACGAACCCGGACCCGTGATTTGACGGTCCCGGAGGGTCCGTAGAAAAATATGGAACTTAGGCATATGCCTGGAATCGAATTCCGAGGTCCCAAGTCCGAGAAATAAATTTTTAAAGAAAATTATTTTCTGAAAATGATAAAGACTTTTGAAAATGAATTTTGAGGTGAAACCCGTGTTACCGGGACCGTATGATGGTTCCGGAGCCCAGAACAGGTTTATTATATGTTATGTGACTTATCTGTGAAGTTTGGTGTAAAACGGACTTGGTTTGACGTGTTTCGGATCAAAAATGGAAAATTTGATAGTTTATGAAGTTTGAGAAAATTCTATTGATTTTGGAGTTTAATCCATTATTTCTGATGTTATTTTGGTGGTTTTATTATTTGAATAAGTCCGTAGGATGATTTTGAAGTCGTGTGTGTATTTGGTTTTGAGCCCCGAGGGCTCGGGTGAGTTTCGGGTAGGTGTCGGGGTGCTAAAAGGTTAAAAAATCTTGTGTAATTGCTGGTTTCTGGTGTCCAGGTAAATTACCCTATGCGAACGCACTCAAGGGGGTGCGAACGCACAGGGTAAAAGTGGGGTCTGGGGTGAGGGTCCAAATTGCTCTATGCGAACGCACCACATTGGGCGCGAACGCGGAGGGTATGTTAGACAGAGCTATGCGAACGCACCACATTGGGTGCGAACGCGGAGGGTAGGATAGGCAAAGTTGTGCGAACGCGGCCCCTGACACGCGAACGCATAGGCCAATCTTGATAACACTGTGCTAAAGCGGCCAAGGGGTTGCGAACGCATAGTGTATTTTTGCCCAGTGATTTTAAGTGTCAAAAACTGACTTCATTACGGGATTTTCACCATCTTTTCATAACTCTTCTTCTTCCCCAACCCACCTAAGCGACTTTTGAAGAATTTTTCCTCCATAGCTCCATAGGTAAGTGTTCTTAACATCGTTTCCTCTTATTTTCATCAACTAATCACTAGATTCTAGGCCTAAAAACATGAAATCAAAGTAGAAATTAGGGGTTTTGGGTAGAGTTAGGTTTTTGGGAATTTTGAGTGATTCAACCTCAACTTGGGGTCGGATCTTAAAACAAATTATATATTTGAACTCGTGGGGTTATGGGTGATCGGGTTTTGGTCCGAGCCTCGTGTTTGGACCAAGCGGGCCCGGGGTCGAATTTTGGTATTTTTGGAAGAATGCTAGAAATTGAATATCTAGGCTATGGGATTGTGTTATTGAGTCTTTATTGATATTATTGAATTAATCATGCCTAGATATCGTTGTTTCGGAGTCGGATTATAAAGGAAAGACGGTCTTAGAGGGTTGATTGTTATACTTTGGACCGAGGTAAGTGCATTGCCTAACTTTGGTGAGGGATTAGGTATTGTTTGTTATGTGTTATGTACCTATCATGTTCAATGTATAGGTGAAGTGACGAGTACCTATACATTGTTATTCAAGCATGCCCGTGAGTCTATTTTGATAAAAATTCAGTTATTTCTTCAATGTTCATCATACTATGTAATTGCCTCTACTTAAGAAGTTGATTGTTGTTGATGTACTGGTTGTAGAGATTATGAAGTGTTGGTTCAATTGAGGATCCAAATATATAGTATATATATATTGAGTTGTTTGGTTATAGCTGAGACCCTTGCCGGGCAAATGTGTTGATTTTAGTTGTTATTCCCCATGTCGGGTGGTTATGATTTGAAAGTTCGGTATTTGATTTCCTTGCCAAGTTGTTATTTATTGTTGATATTACTTGGGTGAGGAAGAGAGTAAATCGCGATGGGTGATGTCGTGCCATTCATTCATATCATTCATTATTTATTTATTGCAATGTTAGTAAGAGAGTAAAGCTCGAAGGGTGCTGTCGTGCCATTCATTCATATCATTCATTATTTATTTATTGCAATGTTAGTAAGAGAGTAAAGCTCGAAGGGTGCTGTCGTGCCATTCATTCATATCATTCATTATTTATTTATTGCAATGTTAGTAAGAGAGTAAAGCTCGAAGGGTGCTGTCGTGCCATTCATTCATATCATTCATTATTTATTTATTGCAATGTGAGGAAGAGAGTAAAGCACGAAGGGTGATGTCGTACCATGTTTACATTTATAGCAAGCACGAAGGTTAATGTCGTGCCATGATTACATTGATTACAACATACATTGCATTGGTGTGGAAGAGAGTAAAAGCACGAAGGGTGATGTTGTGACATTGTTATCATTCAGACATGTCATTCATACCTTATCAGTTTTCGGTGAATTTTTTCTCTTATTACTTGGTGTTAATTAACTGCTCTATCCTATTGTTTTTCCCTTTATTTGCTCATGTTCCCCGTATATGACTGTTATTCTTCCTTGTTTTGGTATTTGTATTTTGTGTTGTAGAATAGGACAGGTGAACGTTATTTGCTAAGTCTAGCCTCGTCACTACTTCGGCCGAGGTTAGGCTCGGCACTTACTCAGTACATGGGGTCGGTTGTACTGATACTACACTGCACTTCTCTATGTTGTGCAGATCCCGCTTCCGGACCCCGTGGACCGCTCTGAGGGAGTCACCTTCAGTCCACATCGAGCTTCAAGGTATACCACTGGCGTTCGTGGGCTCTGGAGTCTCTGCTGCTATTAGTATCCTATTGTCTCATTTCTCCTTTCGTTCTAAAGACAATATTGTATTTTCTTTCAGACTTGTATTTAGTATTCTTATAGACAGTCCGTGAGGTTGTGACACCCCGGTTTTGGGATTTTGCGATGTTGTTATCTTTACCATTTCATTATGCGTTGTTCGGAGTATTATTACATTTCTGCTGTAAAACTTTTGAAGTGGTTCTGGTTATTTCAGTAAATGTTTGAAAGAATATTGTTTTATTACTGTTAAGTTGTTTTAAAAATGTCAAGGTGTGGTGTACGTTGGCTTGTCTAGCGGGTTCAACGTTAGACACAGTCACGACCTGAAAGGTGGGATTTCGGGTCGTGACAATGAGCTTCAAGGACATACCTGAAGCAAGAAAATATACTAACTTATATTCCCTGGCAAACAAAATGGATTTAAAATAAGAAAAAAGTGATAAAGAAAGATTAAGGTACAAATGTGTTCTTGGTTGCCCTTTTGTTATTCTCATTTCTGGGGATGGAAACCTTCCAGGTGTTAGGATAAAGACATTAAAATCATAGCATACTTGTGATGAAGCATTTTGATAATGCTAGGGTTGATTATCATACAATTGCACATTATTTCAAGAAAAAGTTGCAAGATAATCCTATGTATAAGATTAAAGAGATGAGAGTAGATATCAAAAATGTGTTTAATACAAATGTCAGTTATGGAAAGTGTAAGAGGGCTAAAAAAAAGATTTTAAAGAAACTAAAAGGCAGATTTACAGATGGCTACAATAAACTTGAGAATATGCCTCTGAACTTAGAGAAAGTAATCCAGGGAGTGAAGTGATCATTAACTTGTCAAAGGATGCACATTCGAAGGTGATCACAATGGTTTAAGTGTTCCATCAAATCTTCCTTACTCACCAGGCAGCCTCACATGGAAGGGAAAAGCTGTTATTACTGGAGAACAATTGAAAATGCAAAGTAGGCAAAGAATTGAGAAGTTGGTGCCAAGGAAGAGAAACAAATGATGTGTTCTTTTGGGGCATGTAATTACTGCATTGTAACAATAATCAACTGTTATTTTTTGTTTAATTTGATGGTATTGGAGGTCTTATTATGACCAAGTGTATGTAAGTTTTTGGGGTTCATAATTTTGCATCCAACAGTCCATCAAACTGAAATTTGCTATTTGTGTAGTGCTGCTGGGCAGATGTTGAGAACTGCTGCTGTTATGAAATTTTCTGTTTGTTATCTGTTTGTTTCTGCTGCTGGGCAGATTTGTTTACTGCTGCTGCTGGGCAGATTTTGTGTAGTTACTGCATATTTTGTGTAGTTATTGTTGTTAAGCAGAATGCAGCTGTGTAGTTGCTGCTGCTGGGCAGAATGTAAACTGTTGTTAAGCAGAATATGTCTACTGTTTGTTAAGCTGAAAGCAGATTTTGTAAACTGTTTTCAGTCCATCAATACGTAAATAGATGCAGTTTATGTCTACTGATGAATATATAAAACAGTCCATCAATATGTTTTCAACTTATGCATTTCGTTTACCAAGCTGAACTAGTACTCGGCAAATATGTTAACATCAGATGTTTACACCAAGTTTAACTCGTTTACCAAGTTTCTATTACAACAAATATGTTTACACCAGATACAAATATGTAAAATGAGTACATATTTACCAAGTTCACAAAAGAACCTAGAAACAGTTCCTAACTTAAATACCAAAACATGAAGTCATAAAAAGCTGAAAAGAACCAAAACATGAAGCATTGTAGCAACAAATCCCATAAATATTACAACTTAAGTACCAAAACATTACAACTTTACCAATACAAAAACATGAAAACCTGGAAACAATTCCTAACTTAAGTGCCAAAACATTACAACTTAAGTACCAATACAAAAACTTGAAAAGTTGTACTTCATATATCAACTTCAGTTCATTAGCTTTGCAGCAACAAATCCCATAAATATGGCCTATGAAATCATGATGACGGTCTTCATAAATAGGACTTTCTCTTACAATTTACGGGCTTTGTTCGCTTCCGAATTCTTTAAAGCCTTCAAGACATCCACTCTTTCCTTTAATCTGTCCCTTTCAAGAATAATCGCATTCAACGTCGACTTCATATTGTTGATTGTAATGAGTTTAACATTAGTGGCATCCAATTTGTAATTCATATTGTTGATTGTAATAAGCGCTCGATCTGGTAACACATCATCTTGCCATCTCCAATAACCACACGATCTTATCTACCAAACACAAAGCATACAACTTGTAATTATGAACCAATAATACAAGGGGAAAAATTAAATTATCAAAAAAAATCAAATGGAACCAGAATAAACGAAATAATAGATACATCAGGTTTAAGGCACTTAATGGATCTCCTTCCGGGATTATATGAAGTCGTTGAAGTGAAGTGGTTGGCAATTTCCCCACAATGGCACCTCCTCTTTGATGAATAACTACTTTCTGGCATGAGAAAACTTGCTATGGTGGAAAATCGTCACAACGCAATGTATGTTAAGCGAAGAAGAAAGCAAATTGGAGAGAGACACTTTACAATGGAGCTGAAAATAGTGATTGGAATGAACCCTAGGTCTTTTCTTTCCGAGGGAGATGGAATTCTGATGAAAAATAGACTGGTCTAAACCGATGGGTCTAGGTTAATTAAAAGAATGTGGCGGGCGGGTTTTAAGTACTTGGGTCGGGCGGGCTTTAATTAAAATAATGGAGCGGGTCGAATGGTCCAATCAAATGATGTCACGTGCCCCTTAAAAATCTGTTTGGTTGTATTTAACGGGTGAAGGGCAAATGTGCAACAAAGGTAATAACGGTGGGGATATTTTTTATCAGAAACTCAAACGGAAGATAAATAAGGCTTATTTATGCTAGTAGAAGGGCACATCAAACCCTTAACCATTTAATTAATATAAAGTGCTCCATTTTTATTAACTTTAAATATATTTGGTGTGATCACATTGTTACCTTATTCTTTTTCTCATCTTGCCGTTACAATAATTTTATTTCTCTCCACCTACCTTTTAATAATTATTACCTTATACTCTAACTTTTCTACTATGTTATATATTATATGCCTATTCTTCAAATATTTTTAAAATTGTTGATATATGACAAAATGACAGAAGAAATAATATAACATATCCAAACATTATATACACTTAAACAATATAGTGAAATATAATTAACAACCATCCAACCAAACTATCAAATATATTATCTTCTTAGTGCATTCGCTAATATTTTTACCCAATTGCTAGAACTATGAATAATTCACGCATGTTTTATCAAATACCTTGCTTCCATTCAGTCGAACAGTAATAAAATCACCAGGCTGAAGATAGAACTATTTCATCCAATCTTTGCATGGAACACAGTGAGGCAGAGAAGTTGACGATATACTGTTTCAATCAAGCATCCCACAAGTGTGCCTTAAACCGAAAAGTTAGCGAGGAAAAAGATATGTATAATTATTCATGACGGAGATTACTCCAGAATCCATACAAGACTCCCAAAACTAAATGAATATGCGATAAAAAAACAAAATTTTAACTTAATGAAAAGAAAACCTGAACAGTAAACAGTGTAACAATAAATAATCTCTAACAGACAAATGCTATCCTTTTGTTTCAAAAAGTACACTGTACATATCTGTATAACCTCACCAACTGAAAATGGGTATCCTGCCCATCAACTCTGAACTCCATATTCAGATAATGATCAACAGAATTGCGCAGTTACTCCAGTACCGCGACTTCTTGGTCGACTCTCCAATAATTAGCATCGTTGAACTCTTTTACCCCTGACCCGCCCTCATCTGTAGTATCTTTTTCTGGCATCTTAGGAACTAAGCTCCTCTTCAATGGAGCTGCTTCCCCAACAATCCCCTCCTTAAGAGCATGTTCCATTGCCTTCTCAGTACCCTCTAATTCTACACCAACAAATTCAACATCCTCTTCAAACAAAGAAGGCACAGCGGCTGCTTTCTGACTAGAATCAGAAACAGATGAACTTTTGCTAGACTCGGGAAATGTCGATACACCATTTGGAATAGACTCTCCACCATTACAAGTGGAACTAATTGGGGGAGCTGATGCCTCCCCTGAGTTCACGAGGTTCCCATTACAGTCACCATTATCTTCAAAAGGATTCACAGATCCACCCACTGAGCCATCCCCCCATGAAACCCATTCAGGTATAGGCCTGTCTCCAAATGGGTCATCATTATCTGACCTCTCAAAATGGAAGAAACCCACATCACCTGACACACCTGCCTTCTCATTCTGTTGATTGAAATCTCCAACATTAGCAGAATTGGCTCCACCAAATCCATTAAAGGCATTTGAACTAGAACTGGGTGTTCCATCTGTAGAACTTTTGCTTTCAACCAATTCATCCGGCTCTCCAACTACCACCTCTTCATCACAATTCATGTTACCTCCGTTTGCCGTTCCATTAGGGTTGATATCTTCCATAACTTCAGTAGGTGAGGTGCTCTTGGGATCTCCAGTTCTATCATCTCGGAAAGCAAACCAATCTGAATTTGTGAACAAATTGCTGCAAAAGGTTGTTTATTTTTTTTTTTAAATAAGTGTTATACAAGATAATAGGTTCAGATACCAAGAAACTGATAGATGCGAACAACTCTGAAGCCTACAAGAAGTACCATATTCTTCACATTCAACTTAAAACAAATTCAACATAAGACCATATACAAGTTGACGTCTTGTTTAAGATACATTATTCAGCATAGGTATATGTATTATTTACATCTAATGTATTCATTTACATCTACTGTATGGTCCTCCCATCCCCTAGAAGTACTAAAATTCTAGTTAGCTGGGGCTAGTTTGCATCATAGAGTTACCAGTTATACCAATGAAAGACATGCCACAGAAACAAAACAGAATGCATTCCTCCGGTCATACAATTGGAAGTAGACACATGTTTCTTCTGAGGCCTCAGCTACCCTACTCCTTTTAAAATACGTTTAAATTTTTTAGATTTTCCTATGGTGGGCTAAGAAATTAATAACATTTGCATATGGCTAATTATAGTACATACATCAACGGTACTGAAAGTAAATATGCTCAAGTGTCCCTTGACACAAGTTCCTTCAGAAAAGACAACCGGAACTCACCTCCCTTGGTCATCTCCCAATCTCAGGACAACTTCAGCAGACTCCTCATCTAAGTAAACATCCTACAAAGGTATGGGCATGAACGTAACATCATAATGAACACTAAGGCATATAATAGAAAACAATAAGTGAATCTCACAAAAGTTAGTTATCAATTCACTATGCATTTTCTAACTACTACACTTCTCATCCAAAAGAAAAACAAGTTAACCAGAAAAAAATCATTAGTACCTCATCATCCCGATCAAGAGCTCCATGACCCTGTTAACATGCAAGAAAAACCAGGGATGAATAAATCTAGACTGAAATTCAATCCCAACCACAACCCAAAAATTGTGTTGAGGTTGCAGAGCACTTGTCCCTGAGTTCTTTGGATTCCTTTCCTCCTCTACCTACAGAACAACACCCCTCCCCTAACCTCAAACTTCTTTCCCGCAATAAGAAAAAGATATGTTGGAATAGCAAGCATGACTAGAAGGTATCAGACAAACAAATTACCTCTTCGGCACCATTATTATCATATATGGTGTATTGGAATGCTTGGCTCAGATTATTTGCTAAAGCTGCTACGTCATAATCCCTGCTATGAGCATCTTCCTCGTCGCTGTCCCTTGTCCTATCTTGAAATGCAGTTGGCCGGCTAATTAAATAAAAGAAAGGAAGATAATTATGAATTTATTCAACTACTTGCTTCAGGAACTGAGAAGGACAGTGAGAGGATGTGAGAAAACATCAGCAGATCTTTCATTCTCTTTTCAAGTATATTTCCGAGTTTGTACTTCCCTTCTTGATTACAAGAGTTTCAGTCGAAATCCATCTCATCCATTTTGTAAGATATCCAGGCAGTATATAATCTCATCAAAGGACACATTCTATGTTGCGCGGACTCTCTAAAACAGTTGCCGCACCCGTGTCAATCCTTCGAAAATACACTATTTTTGAAGGATCCGACACGCACTCATCGATATTTTCGGAGAGACCGAGCAACATAGGACACATTCATGTTAGCTTGTGACCGGCAAAAGCACATCAGTGTTCCCTACTTACTTGCTACTCCACCCATTTCTTCTCTGCCCCCATTTTTTACTTCCTTCCCCTAATATTTGAAAATTCGAATATTGAGCACTACAAAGAGACGGTGCTCGTTATGACACCAATATATGTTTTAAGAGAAACGACATGAGCGAATTATTCAAAGTAGTTGCATACTTTAAAGAACTTTGTTTTTGTTTTCTACATGCCCTGAACATCTCTTCATTTGTTTTTCTCAATTATGTCCTTCCTTTGTTAGGCACGGATTATTGGTTACACCCTTAAACAATTTGTAGTCGTGACTTGGCTATTCGATACTCCCTCCGGTTCACAATAAGTGACCAGTTTCCTTTTTCATTTTGGTTGAAAATAAGTGTCCAGTTATGTAATCAAGAAAGAATTCAATTTGTTTTTACAAAATAACCCCTACGTACATATCCCTAAAAAGTTTTCTTACTCCTCACGTTAAATGTTTAATTAGGGGTAGTTTAGTCATACTAGGTATTTTTGTATAGAATTTAGTATTTTCTTAATGGGCATGCTAAAAGCAAATTGGTAACTTATTGTGAACCGGAGGGAGTAGTTGTTACCCCCTTGGACAATCTCATCTCAAGATAATGGCATGCACGCACCTGTCACATGGATTGTCACATTTTTTAATAATAAAATACACTTTTCCACCTTTTTAAATGTATTAATCTTTTAGATCATCTCTTTCGGATAAAATTTGTAATGAAATTTGGCCAGAACGCCATTATTTAGGCTAAACTTTTTAATTTGGCTAAGAATGATGAAGTTTCAGTTAAATTTTTCAAAATTTGACCTCAGAAAGAGATACAATGTTGAAACAAATAGCCATAGCATCTAAAAAGATATACAAAATGGGTAAAATCATTTTGATCCCCCAACTTCGTCTTAAAAATCAAACTCCTCCAACATTAAACAATAGACAATATACTCCTCCTAACTCAATTGTATTTTTTAAAATGCCTATTTTACCCTCAATCTTATCAGCCTTGATCTTTTTGTTAAACCTATTTAATATCACGATATTTTTCTTAATCTATGTTATGAATATACCTATAGTGAAAATATTTTTTTTATATTTTTAAATAAGTGAAAACTATAATCAATCATATATAATTTACTGAAATTGAATGATGAAAGAACCGGGCGCAACTGAAATATTAAAATAAAAGATCTTAGTAATATCTATTAAAATGATAATTAAAAATAGAGGTAAATTTTATAATAAATTCCTAAAAGATTACGTATTTATACCTTAGATGTTCTTTAAATTATAATTCAGAAAATATTTCGTTAACGAAAATAAAAATTCATATATATAGAGAGAGAGACACACACAAACACACACAGAAACATATAATAAAGAATAAAAGAGAAAGTAAAACTTAATTGTATACTTAATATTAAAGTACAATAGAAAAGAGTAACGATAAAATTTGTTACAAATTAATAAAAGTAATATTCTAGTTAATTTTTATTGAGCTTTAGTAATCAAATTTATTATAAGATATTTAAATTGGCAAAACACTTAACACTTAGCTCAAGATAATATATATATATATATATATATATATATATATATATATATATATATATATATGCACAAAGGAGGAATTGAAAATGTCAAGCGTAAACTAGAAAATTTATGATAGGAGGAGCAGAATGTTTATTGTTTAATGTTTGAGGAGTTTAATTTTTAAGGCAAAGTTGGGGGATCAAAATGACTTTCACCCAATAAAAAATACATAGTTTAAGCTTCATTATTCAAACTAAAACATTTTATTTAGCTAAAATTAAGGAGCTCTAAGCAAGTATCTTTTTTTACAGAATTAACCCGAAAAAGAAAAAATGCACAGTTAAAATAAATAGCCATAGCATATAAGAAATAAAAAATTACACAATTGCAAGTTCATCATTTTGGCTATACTTTTTCTATTTGGTAAAAAAAATAATGGAGCTGTAGCTTTTTTTTAACTGATTTAACTCGAAAACAAAAATACACATTCGAATAAATAGCCATTGTGTCTAAAGAAAAAATAACAAGAAATACACAGTTGGTCGCCTTTACCATTTAAGATATGTCTCGTATTACAGGATTTAAAAACTAAGATTACAAAAACTCAAGTTACAGAATTAGAAAAGGCAAAAACTTACCCACAAGCCCATCGATAGACATTTTCGATTGTATTACGCTCCTGTAAGACGTTAGTGTGCCAATCACTCCATTCCATATTTTTCTGGAGTAAAGAAAACAAGTTAGCATATGCAGAGTTGAAACTTGTGCACAAAATCAGATGCCAAATAATAGTTATTGAAGGGAACGTTATGTAACAGCATCTTGCTCCAAACCTACACAATTATCGTCAAAAGCACACAGTAGCAACAAAAAGAGAGAAAAGTAACTAGATGTAGCATACAATATTTACATACAGCACCACAAAAATATCTTTTATTAGAACAAAAGACAGCCCGGTGCACTAAGCTCCCGTTATGCGCGGGGTCCGAGGAAGGGCCGGACCACAAGGGTCTAGTATACAGCCATTAAAAAATTTTAAAAAAAAAAGGGTGGATTTTAGTTTAGTAGAATGAATATTTAACACATGAAGTATAAAATTCCATGCAACTACATTCCACCCCAAGAACTCAGATACAAACCATGCTTCAATTCTTAAATAATTTTTTCTATTTTGGAGCATTGGGGTGGGTAGGTATTTGAATGTTCAGAATTATCTGTCCGCATCCATCATGAAGTTCTCTTGACAACAAAATAGTAAGTTCGAACATTAAAGCTTAAAAACCTTTTAGCAATTAGATTCAGAGAACTTCAGAATTCAATTTTTGTGATATGTATCAAGTAACAAGTTTTAAAGCTATTACTCACCTCAAGATGTGCTCGAATGCGATTGTCATTTCTTTCCAACTGAGCAAGTTTGTTAGAAATCCGTGTTATATGTCCTATGTTACCCACTCGGGGTGCTCGTTTACCGGTAGCAGGAAATGTGGGCTGCAGCAATTAAATACAAATTAAATATTTTATGTTATTGATTGCAATGAGAATACAAGGTTACTGTTGAATATATTCAAATTCCATAGGGAAGTTGGGATAACTATAAGGGGAAAAAAGCACATAAATTTGCGAGCTAAAAACATCATAGAAAGGAAGTCAGTTACTTCACTAAGAACAACCTGACTTCCATCGCCAGAAAGTGTGGGCTGTTGATCTGTTAGAAGAATTTTTCCAAGCAAATTACACTCTTCAAAAAGATGATCGACAAGGATATTGTTTCTGCTTTCCAGGCATGAGTTTATTATACTCTCTACATGATGATGCAATGCATTGTTATATGGGTACCTATACAGCATTTATACAACTTGTTAGAACATCAAAGAAGAAAATAGCAAGAAAGTCAGCAATACAAGATCAATGATTTTTGTGCGCCCAATAAGTTCGAGAGTCAAGAAGCATAAAGAAACTTACTCAAAAAAGAGATCCAGGACTCTCTCAATTGTCCCAGAGCTGATCAATTCTTCCTCTGCAGCTTCATTGCCGGTTTTTAGTAGGACAGAGATAAATTCCACAATCTACAACAAAGAAGCAAACCAGTCTAAAATACAGAGTAGGAGACTCAGACGAGATTATCACCCCAACAAACTAGCAGTACTAAATGAATGAAGACATGCATTACATGTAATTTCATGTCAGTACCTTGTCTAAGCTACTAGAAGCTGGAAAACGTATGACAGCAAATCCAGTAAATTTAACAAGCAGACTTTTATAACTGCTTGTGACAAAACAGTTGATCCTTGAAAACTATGAAGGAAAACCATAATAAGGAACATCTAGCTTGGCATATCTTTCTCGGGGATCCCTATCAAATTGGAAATGGATACAAAGACGTTCATCTCTTTTTCTATAAGAATGTAAACGAGCAAACCTTTAACCGATGCTTCCCTAGAGGCGGCCTGAGTTCACCATACGTTGTAGGAAGAATCTTGTCATCAGATGATATGATCAACAGCTTTAGCAAGTTGCCTGTGTCATATATGGCATATTACATATTACAACTTTCACAAGGAGAGGCAGTGACAGAAAAATCATCAGCAACAATCACTGAAATAACATTATGTTTGACCTTCTCTGATGGCTCATTCTCTATGACTTTTTTACCACCCTTTTTAAGACAATGTTAATTTGATTTTCAAAGGGTAGAAGGACATTTGAACATGTATGCAGCAATTAATATTTGATTACACATTTCCAAACAGGAAAATTACCGAGTTTGGGAAGCATTGCACTGATGGTCTCAGGATTGACATGCACGGATGACTCATAAACATACTGACAGCGGTAAGAATACATCATCGGAGATGGAATTGATCTTTTAGGATCCAACAAAGATATGCAAACAGATAACGAATGGACAAGGGCGGACTTCGAATGCGAGTCTTCAAGGGCATGACCAAATATCCTTGCTACAAAACTACACCCAAAGAAAGTTGTAGAACTTAATCAATCATAAATTACTTTCAGTCACAAATACAAATGATAATACAGATGAGTATTTACTATTGGCATCAAGAGAAGTCCCACAAACCTTGGGCTTGATAGTTTAGTAGCAAGAGGAGATGGTGCATTTCGGGTTATTGTGCATAGACTCTCGGCTGCATTAGCATGTTCTTCTGGAGAACTCTGAACAATAGAACACTACATCAGAAATGTTCTCAGCTAGTGTACAAGAAGTACTTCAGGAAAAGACTAGACTGCTCAACTGCATTAAGCAATCCTGGAATCCAGACTGTGAATCTATGAACGTCACGAAAAGGATGTAAAAAAATAAAGCCAGTTTAAATGAGCTAAGTGTAGTCAAAGGAACACAAAACTAAAATAAAAAGGATTTGGTGTCTAAATTGAGTGCCTTAGGAATAGGTAATTCTCATCAACTATAGTAAAAGGAATTTTGGGTCCAAGTTAGTGCCTTAGGAGTAGGTAATTCCTATCAAGTATCAACTATACATCATAGCTCCTCTTGCTCCCAAGTCTCATTTAACATTTTGTTTATTGTTCAGTAAGCAACAAACCAGCATTAAGAACTAGCATGTCATGGAGCAATAATCACCAGCAAATGCACAGCCAAGGAATAATATAACCAAGCAGACATAATAAAATACCATTAAGAAACCATGCCAACAAAGCTGTCAGTAAATAATGCCGAAACATGCCCAGTACATAGACAATCTATATGACTTCAACCGTAGTATATTAATTATCACCAGTACCAAAGAAAATGATCACACAATCAGGTAGCTACATATTTTTGGACTTACAGAGGGGCTCAATTTATCCACAATCATTTCTAATAAATTGCTGTCAGCCAACCATTGCATGACATCCTTAGTATTGGGGTAAATATCAGCGCCTACAAGTCGCACCAAAACCTATAAGAAAGAGCTGATCAGAGAAAAAAGTTTTTCCTTCCCAAGTAATTATTAGTCTTATCTATATGTACATATACGTTAAAATCAAGTAGCATAAACAAAAAAGATTGTGGTAGACAGTAAACTGAAAACTGGGCTACAACCTCCATAATGGATGTAATACCAATCAAATCCACCATCTGACGGAAAACGTCATGATGGGCCTGCAAATAAAATTGAAAGAACCAATGTAAATACCGATTTTATTAGAGGGAAAAAAGGAGAAAAGAAAAAAGAAGCACAAACACCTAGCAACTGTGTCATGAATCCATATGGCCATACCCTCAGACATTAAATCAATTTCCTTTTTACGTCAGAATTCTAAGGACTTTGACTTGGTCACCTTATGAAAAGGACTTTTATATGGTCTCCAATATATATCCCATAATCAAGCTGCCTGGAGCCGATTAACTCCAATAGGGGCTTCAAATATTTGCAGCATAAAAGTTTTAAGCTTAAGCAAGCATTGAATTCATGACGCTCATAGCTCCCCCCTTACCACGTATAAGAAATCTGAGGACAACACGGACCATGTCTATGAAGGTGAGACAAGAGCATAAAACAAGTTATACACTTATACTACAACTTTACTTCTCCACGAGATCCCACCCTAAAATTGCACCCATGAAAAGTTCAATGATGTTGCAACTTTTAGTATCAAATGACGCAGGCTTGTAAAACCTACTTAGTATGGTTAATAAGTAAGAGGATAGCAGAGCGACTCTGAAGATACTAACATGGAAAACATAAGTAAGACAGCATGGAGAAAATTATTAGAAGTAGGAGCGGAAATTTTTGTTTTCCTTTTCGGTTTCAACTTCCAAATCTGAAAGGTTAGGAAGGAGGATATATACATTGCGGTTCTATACATAGTGAAAACAAGTCAGGGAGAGCATAAAAAGCAAGTGGTGCAAGAGAAGATAAAGTGAGAAAGAGCATTGGAGAAATAAGGAGCAGAGATTTTGCAAAAGTAAGTCACATGGGGAGAGGAAAAGCAGGAATAACTGGATGTTCGAAAAAGAATAAGGATCCAACAGCAAAATTGTGATGGTATGCTAAGAAAATCGAATAACTAGAAATATCAACTGCATGTACTAAGTACCAACTAAATAGAATTTATCAGGCCCACCTGAACATAATTCATTAGTGGAATTGTCTTCCGCAACATGAGGCACACTACAACCTGCGTGCATCAAAACTACGTAAAGCTTCAGCCAAATAACATTCCGACAATAAAGGGCAAAGGAGTTCTCTATACACAAAGGATGTGGATGAATCAGGTCGTACCTTGCTAAAATACCCAGCAAGCAATGCGCTATGAGGACGGTTGGGCTCCAAGAAAGAAAAGAGCAAATCCATTAACTGTGCCACAATAGAAAAATGACCAAATTATCAGGGCAGACTAACTGCACTGTTGATACAAACTTTTTTTGGGGATAAAGTATTGATACAAACTATTACAACTGCATCTTAGCAATACAGTACCTCTTCCTCATCCACTAGAGTTTTAAGAATGACATCAATTTCACAAGTGAATATCTCACATGCGATGAAAGGAAACCTACAGAATGAAACAGCATTCAGAAGTACTGCTAAATTTTCAAAGATATAGGCATGTACATTTTATAAAATATTGATATGACAATTGAAGCTTGGCCATGTCATAACTTACTTAAATTTGCAATTGCTATCAGCATCCTCAGAAGTCTCTTCAACGATGTATCGCAGCAACTGCTCAACCTGAGCTCTATCTCTCAAACTGAAATCAAAATCATAGTCTCCTAATGAACTTTGAAATTATTGATGGAAATAATACCTGGTTAAGACATTAGTGTCTTCCCTGATAGCAGTATGTCAATTGACTGTCAAACTGAAACTATCAACTGTACTACATAATTCAAATTTATAAGCTAAAACTGGGAGGATGTTTACAAATTTATCAGACGGCTGTTCAAAGCTTTGCATTCTTGGATTATTTCTTCTTCGTCGAGAAGCTCTTCCAATGTGAAGTTTTCCTTGTCTAACACTGCTTCGACCTACTCATCAAAAAACACAGTTTCAACCTAAACTTCCACGCAAAATATATTTGAACAATTAGAGCATCGAGTTTGAACGAAATCAAACGTCAGAACAAATAAATAAATATCACAGCTTTTTGTTTTGATCGGCAAAGGTAAAAGCCAGTCAGCAAGCTTTCAGAATTGCATATGTTTGACATATATAGTAGATATACCAAAGTAAAGCACATTCATATAGCATAGTATAACTTCTATACCAAATTAGTACACTTGAAATACAAGGAGGAAAGCATTAGAAGAAGATAAATCCACTACATACCGGCGAACAAGAGAGATTAGTGAGCTTCCAAAACATATTGAATGATAACAGATCTGTAAGACCTAAACTGAATCAAGACAGGGTTTTTTGATGTTTTGGAGCGAAATAGCGTCAGCAGTCAGCAAAAACCCCAGCTTTTGAAGATCATACGATACAGATTTTAAAGCCGTAAAGATCGAGAGGAAAGAGAGGGAGCTCTGCGCGTGTGTGTGCGAGAGAGAGAGAGAGAGAGAGAGAGAGGAGCTTCCTATAAAATTGCAGCGGAGCAACAAGGGTTAATGTTTATTGTTGATGGAGAAATGAGGGCAGAAAAGTTAACTATCACAAACTGGAGGGGTCCGAATTCACAAAACTCAAAACTATAAAAAAAAAACGGAAAAGGTCCAAAAAGATGCCTAAACTATATGGTTATGGCTCACTTTTGTCCTCCGTTAGTAAACTGGGCCAAAAATATCCTCCCGTTAGCACAATGGGTCACTAATGTCCTTCAACCTAACGGCCCTCCACACAAGCCATTTTAATCCTACTTGGCATCCACATAGTTAATGACATGGCAGCCACATAAGCGGGCAGCCTTCTAAACCCACTCCTAAACCCATTTCCAAACAAAGATATGGTCGTAACCCCACCTCCAAATCCCATTTCATAACAAAACCCCAATTTCCTCCTAAACCCAATTTCTCTTCAAAATTTATGCTCCAATTTCTGCTTAAATTTCCAAATTTCTGCTCAAATGTCCAAATTTTTGCTCAATGTCTGATTTATCTGTGAAAGCGCATGAAATTTAATATGCAAGAAGATTTCATTGCGGATTGATTGCACTATATTTGACAGCTTGGTCAAATGTCATGCTGGGAGAAGGTTATACAAATGTCCAAGATCCAAGATTAGTTTTGAATTTATTTTATTTTAGTCGATTTATGGGATTCATCTTCTTTTGTCGAGTTAGGCCGTTCTTGGTTTTTATTGTTTATGCACAAAATCAGAACTGCTGTAAATTTTAATAATGGTGTAGGTTAGTTCTTGCGGGTATTTTGAATGGATTGACGAAGAGCTCCCTCGTCGAGCGGTGGTGATCAAAGATTTAAAAACTAAACTTGATGCTGCTAAGGTTGAGATGAACAATTTGAAGGATAAAGTTTACCTCATGGAACAAGCTACGATGGTTCAAGGGGGCTCTAAGAACTTGTTTGATGAAATGGAAGATGTTATGACTGTTGAAAGGCATTCTTTGAAGATGAAACTTGACGAAATTGAGCAATTTCAACTTGTGGAAGTTAAAAAAGCTAGTAAGTTGGAGGTCAAAGTGAAGAAGATGAGAAATATCATTTTGGTTTCATGGGCTTTATTATTTGCTTTGGTTATCGTAGGGATGATGAAGTGAATGTACGTTGTGTTTAATATGTTGTTGTAGTATTTTGGTTTAGTTATAGGGGTGATAAAGTGAATCTATGTATGTTTAGTATGTTGTAGTATGTTTCCCAGCATTGGCGTCTGACCAAGCTGTCAAATATAGCGCAATCAATCTGCAATGACACCTTCTTGCATATTGAATTTCATGCGCATTCACAGATAAATCAGAAATTGAGCAAAAATTTGGAGATTTGAGCAGAAATTTTGAAGGGAAATTAGGTCTAGGAAGAAATTGGGCTTTTGTTATGAAATGGGGTTTGGAGGTGGGTTACGACCAGATCTTTGTTTGGAAATGGGTTTCGGAGCGGGTTTAGAAGGCTGCCCGCTCATGTAGCTGCCATGTCACAGCTACGTGGATGCCATGTAGGATTAAAATGGCTTGTGTGGAGGGTCGTTAGGTTGAAGGATATTAGTGGCCCATTGTGCTAAAGGGGAGGATATTTTTGGCTCAATATACTAACGGAGGACAAAAGTAAGCCATATACCATAGTTTAAGGATATTTTAGACCTTTTCCGTAAAAAAAATAATGTAACTACTATTTGCTCATTGTTATAAATACTATTTTATTTATGGTGAATGTCTATGTTCTAGAGAGATTCTAGGGTTTGATACTTGGTGGCTAAGTCACTTTTCCCCAATAAATAGAGGGGTTCTATTCCATTGTAATTGATCCCAAAATCAATAAGAATTCTCTCTACTTTTCTCTGCAATATTCTTCTTCTTTTCTTATTGTTTTATGACACATTATCAGCACGAGACTCTAACCAATTGAGTAGAAGCTTTGGGATTGAGCATAATGATTGCCAATTGTTCCGTGAACTTACTTCATGATTAAATTATGGATATAAAATGAGTATTTTATCTTATTTTTTTGTTTTGAATTCTTAAAATTCTATAATTTGATTTTAAATACAAGCAAAGACAATAAATTTTGATTATAACTCTAATAGAGTTGTAAGAAATTATCACCTGAAGTGGTAAAATTGCTATGTCTTGCCATGATCAATTATGGACACAAGAAGTGAAAACCCGTCTTAGTGAATTTCCTTCATTCTCATTCCCTTAAGAGAA
Source organism: Nicotiana undulata (assembly GCA_005239495.1). NCBI lineage: Eukaryota > Viridiplantae > Streptophyta > Magnoliopsida > Solanales > Solanaceae > Nicotiana > Nicotiana undulata. Next base: position 34,989 of record MDKH01067306.1, on the reverse strand, counting down.
TATGATAACAGTATGTGATAAGTCTGAAAGAAGACAAGATTATTATCGTGAAGGTATCAATGGATGTGGACGTGGTAATAGGTGAAATTATAATCGTCATCATTGTGGTAATGAGAATAATAAAGATTCTTAAAATAACTCTTCACTTTGTGAAAGTAATATGTTCGATTTGACATGGAATTTTATAAAGTACATATATATGATTTTTGGCTCATTCATGATGTGAATGTGACAACATGTGATTTATGAATACATACTCATTATTAGAAGAATATAAATGTTGTTAGTGATAGTGAATATACCACACTCACCTCTAGAAGGAGATTTGAGAGGAAATAAGAAAATAATGTCATTATTATGGCATAAATGAGCATTGGTCACATACCTATTGTATGTTGATGATAGGCTATAATTACATATTTTAGTCGCTTATTACACTCTAGTTTACTGCACTTTAATTGAGTTTGAGCTTTAATCGCTAGTGTTTTGCACTAACTATGTATTTTATGCCTTGTAGGAGTGATTCCAAGCTATATAGATGTTATGGAATGAATTTAAGTGATTTGGAGCTTTGAAATCTGAGTAAAAGCTCAAGGAATTAATTCGGGATCGTGTTCGGGGGTCAAATTTGATAGTTGAGAACAAACGAAGACTCGAGGAGACATATTGTGCAATGTCTAGTAAAATAGACATAACTTTCTGTTCCAAACTCCATTTGGGCTATATAATATATGGTTGTAAAGCTAACTCAACGGACTACAACTTTTATGTCTTACGTTGTTTCCAATTCAAAAGTAACAGGGTCAAAAATGTGATCGAAATGGCGACTTCGGACCTGACGCGGATTGAGGCAGAATAAAACCCCACTAGCGCGACCTCTAGCGCGGCCGCGCTAGTGGCGGCCTGGAAACTTGTCCTTTTTCGCGTAGGAGAAGGTATAACTGTTTGGGCCCGACCCTACTTGGTATATATACATGGGAGAACGTTATTTTTAGGTATTGGACATATTTTGGACACAAATTCGACCTAAGGAGGCAAGAGACACAATAGGAACAAGGCGGGGGAATTCTTCTACGAGTTTTTCCTCCTTCTTCCTATTTTACATTGTTCATGAATTCTTTTGTAGTTTTTATCATTGTTATGAGTAGCTAAATCTTTTAACCTAAGGTTTTGGTGGAACCCGTTGGGCATGAACTCGTTGTTATATTAATATAGTTTTGATTTGGTTGTTAATCTCTATTTGTTCAACTATGCTCTTATTGTAGTTGATTGAAAGGCCATCAATTAGCTGTTTCTATTTATTATGTATCTGCTTGAGAGAGAGTGCATAATTAGGTAGTTGTTTGAACAACATCACTCCCGTAGTATAGGCGAGAGTCATAACCGAGGGTTTAGAGGTTGGATTAGAGATAACGATACCTCGGGTGCAATCTAAAGTGAACTGTAATGTGAATCTAGCTAGCGTAGCTTAAGAGAGTGCGTCTAGTAAATTATCATAATTGTTTGAGAGAGATTTATGATAACTGGAGAGTTCATGATTGATAGAGACAACTAAGTCAAAACTATAGGAAACATACAACTAGGGGAATCAACAACGGGGGAAACCATTACCTTAGACCTTTAATCCAATTGTTTACAACTTCATGTTAGTTAATCTTAGTTTAATTAATTCTGTTCAGTTGTAGTAGTAAAAACAACACCAAGTAATATTCATAACTTTTGGGAAAGTTGATTATTGAGAATCTAGTACTCTAACAACAACAATTGATAGGTTAATTCCCTATGGGATTCGACTCTGGGCTAAATACTCAGATTATATTTGCAACGCCCGCTTAGTCTTTTTAGAAGACACATTTGAGCGTGATCATATGCCAAAATATTTTGGCAATGTGATTATTAAAGGACAACAGTAATGCAAGAGACATATCTTGCATATAATTTTGACAATGATCATCCATGTGGATGTTGATGAATATGTAGTAGTACATAATTAATTGAGAACTCTGGAAGAGCCAATTATACTATTTTGGAGAAACACAATTGATTACCAATAACGTATATGTGTCATAGTAAGTCTCAAAGAAACTTATTTAATTTTTAAAGTATTCGCGAAAGCGGTTGGTTATATTGAGACTATAAATAAAGGAAGGATTTAATGTTTTCTATTACAACTTGTAGCGGGGTAATATGTTTGTGAAAATTTACCCGCTTTATTCTCTAGTTTGTACTACACAAATAAAAGAATACCACAATAAAATGTATGTTTATTGATATAAAAACCCATATCATAATAAACTTGAAGCTTTTTTTATAATTGCACACGTCATGGTGTAAACCTGAACTTTATCAATATTGATAATTTATTCAGTTGACATAATTGGTTTAGCCATATCAATTTAAGTACGATATGCAAAAATAAAAGAGAATTCACATGGATAAATATTAAAGAACTAGAAAGTTCTTTATGAATTCTCTTATTTTGCTTGTTCTCGCGATTATTATACTAACTAAAAATTGGGATTGAATCCCATGAATGCTGGAAATATCAATGGTGAATATGGGCTCATTCTCCTGTCATGTATACCACATATGATGCATCTATGAGATGGTTACATGTGCGGTTATTACTAACCCGCAACCTGGTGTTTGCGAGGTAACTTGCTCAATGAATTAATTTAGAGCATAATTTCCATATTTTATATTCAAGATAGTTTATCTCGATAAGTTGATTTACATCACAACTGGTTTAGCAAAATGATTTATTGAGTGTCTCCACTTAATAGCTAAACTATTACTTATGAGAACAAATTTATCTATATCAGTTTGATATATGTTATACACGAAAGTATATTACATTCTACCCTCACAAGTAGTTCAGGGTCAGGAACCAAATAATTTTATCTTATTATTATTGATGTGCGGTGTATATTTAATTAACACCATAATGCACAAAGATGGATTTTCAAAGTTGAGGAAGCAAGTTAGCTTTTCTAACATGAGAGGGAGACATGATACAATAATTGAGAAGAAGTTGCATGAAATGAATTATTATTTGTATATCTAGATCCTCGAATAAGATAATATGGACTTTAAGTTCATAAAAGGATAATTCATCTGCGGTATATTGCAAAGCATGCTAGACGCATTTGCTGATACAAATAAAGTAACTATATTCTCATTGCAAATGCTCCTATTAAGTCATAGAAGGACAAAGTCTATGGTACACTTAAAGGGTATAGACAAACTGGTTTCAAATAAACTTCTTGATTAAAAAAAATGCGCAAATGATCAAAATGATCATAATAAGGAGGCAAGTGATCTAGAAGATCACATGACATAATATTTCATAAAATCTCAAAAGAGGTTCAGGTACCTGAAAATATTTATAAAAGAGATCTCTATGTTATGCCTTTATGAAAAATAAGGAGGTTGGAACTGATATAAAATGTTCGTCGACGACATCTATCATAGTGCTAAGTATAGATGAGGATCTTAAGCATGTCGAATACAAACAAAAAAATATTGGCCAAATGAAAGAGACACAATTTGAATAGAATTGGTTTCATATGAAATGCATGTAGTTCAAACACTCGAAAGCATAAGTCAATGGTGTGCGCAATCACTTTCATGTATCTTATATGTCTGGCATGGCATGAAAACTTGATGCAAATCTATAGTCTATTATATGACTTATTTGACTATACTTGTATGATGAACGATTTAAAATGCTGATAACATATACAATTTTTTTTGGAGAATATCTTGGTCCCGAATTACTACATCCTAGTATAATTGTGCACATATATATCTTGCTATAACTATAAGCATGATAACGTGATAACGAGAATACCTTTATGGAGATATTGAAGAGTCATTCCACGACATTATATGAAAGACATTATATGTCTAAGCATAATAGTGATGGTCAATTTGATATTCTTTAAAAAGAATATTTAAAGATTTTTGATGGCCATCACGATCAAGTACTAAGCATAATAGTGATGGTCAATTTGATGTATAATTATCCATTTAGGGCCCAATTGATATGACCTGATATAATTTACTTCTATTCAAAGTGAAGTCATATGTTGTCATTTCGGGTGAAGAAGAAAAAAGTCATTTGCTGTCACATTGAAAAACTTCTTGTTGTAACTTTAAATATTTTGGCAATCCAACGTGTAATTATTTTACAAAGCCTCCGACATATCTAATACAAATAGTATAACGTTTTAGTCAACTTGTAATTATCGTTATAGAGCAGAGCCCAACAGTTTTGAAAATCCATGCAACCTGTTGTCACTGTTACAACAAAGTTGACACTTTCCACACAGTCCCATACGTAACGGATGATGCCATGTGCACGTGCATGGCAGAGGAACGAGTTTTCGCCCGGATGCCAGACTAGCTCTTGCCGTGAATTTAATCAGCTTTGCAGTATACTTTACGGGTTTACCTGATCATCTTTGCAGTATATCAATGTAACACGACGGCCTTTTCCTCAACCAAGTAAAGCAATCGCTTTTAAGCTTTATATTTGTGAGATCTTATTTTCTGTTATATTTAATAGATTATGTATAAGTTTAATAAATAATTATATAAAATGAAAAAGTTTGATTTCTTTCTTTAATAGATATAGAGAAGATAGAAAAGAAGGATTTGCAACTACCGTAATTTCTATCAAGGAAATTGCAATTGAAATAAATATTGAACCTTAATTTTGTAAGAAACATGTGATATATAGAAAATAATAATTTGATGCGGATGTTGATAATGAAGTCTCAAAATCTTTCGTAAAATCCGCTAGAGTTTATTACTTTTATGCATAATAGACAAGGCTATTTTTTCACTTCAAAATAAATTGAACAATTCAAAGCATATATAAATATTTTTTATTTTCTATCTGGCAGTAAAAACTAAGATCACTAGATATTGAAAATTTTAAAAAATATTGCCTTAATCTTGAATGTTCCTTAAAGCATAATAATCAATTCGAAATTGATGGTTAAGATTTATTTTCTAAATTAAAAGTATTAAGGAAAACAATACAATTAGAAGATAATAGTTTAATTGATACACTTAATCAAATAAAAAGATTAAATTTTTTTCCAAATGCCTAAATTGCTTATGAAATAATGTTCATAACTCATGTTATCGTTGCTTCAGCGGAAAGAAGTTTTCAAAATTAAAATTGATAAATCTTACCTAAGAACAACAATGTCACAACTCACAAGAAACGTTAAATGGATTAGCTATATTTTCAATTGAGAAATACTTATTAAGAGTTATTGATTATAAGAAAATTATTAATAATTTTGTATCTAAGCAAAGCTAAAAAAAAGACTTCATATAAATAATAAAAAAAATTAAAGAGTTAAGCCCCTCATAAAATTTAGCTTTAGGCCATAAAATTCGTCGAGTTGCCCCTGCAATGTAGTACTTGCTAATCTCACTTACTAGTAGGGACGGATTTACGGGTTCATCAGAATTTAATATTTTCGCTAAAATTTTGGATATATATATTAAAAATTTACTATGTTAGTACAAACAATAGTTTTTTAACCCAATAAATCAAATATAGTGAGGTAGAATTTCGAAATCAGACATCATAATGTTCAAATTCCGCCTCTGCTTCTGTTGATCAACTAATGTGTAATAATGGCCAATGAATATAAAGATGAACATTTTTGCCCCAAAATTGGGTAACAAGTAATTTGTACGCGATTTTAAGGATAAGTTAGAGATGAAATATATGTTCAAACCAATTGCAATATTACGGCCAAGCCTGAGCTTAGCCTGGTCAATGACCTCGTCCTCGGCTCGGTTCAAGCCCAATCGTGAATGAAAAACAAAACAAATGAGCAAAAACTTTAACAGTACCTAAAAGGCAGAAAATAAACTTGTGTTACTTTGATTTGCGTGTTGCAATGTGTTAGAAGAAAAGAAAAACATTCCACTTATATAGTAAGAGAATTTCAATCCTAAGATAAGTTTTAAAAAGGTAAAAATCTTCTTTTCCCGACAATTATTGATCCACAAATAACATCAAGCGCGATTTGCGGCGTGATATCTGGTGGAGGGTGAGTATCACAACGCTCTATCCATCATGCACAACCGTTCATTGTGTCTCCTGAGGTCTATAATTTATGCTTGGCCCAGGATGCGATGTTTTACCACATCCGATGACGGATACATTGTTCGCTCTTCCTGGGTCTCGATACGAAGGGTCTCAGACCTCGATCACAATATTGTGGATCTGTGCTCTCCCTCCATCTTCTCGTCAGGAAATCGAGGTAGGCATCTTCGTCGCTGAACAAAATGACTCCCTTCGGAACATAATTTTGGCTGAGTTTTCCCTTGTGATAGAAACTTTAGTGCATTTCATCATTAGTCCTTGGGGGACATCGAATCCTCATGTTGATCACGTGCTAAAGCTCCTCTTGTTCGGCATGTTCGTTGGCATCCATGTTCTTGAAGTGGTTTTTGGCTCGATCACTCAGGAATTCTCAGAGGTGCCCCTTTTTGAATAACCAAGCAACTTCTTCTCTTAACTATAGACAATCTTCGGTCCCATGACCGTGACTGCTGTGATATTTGCACATCAATTTGGGGTCTCTCTAGGTAGGATCAGAGTGCAAAGGTCGAGGCCACTTGGTCTCTTTGATGCGTCCTACAGCTGACACAATGCTGGCATCATCCACGTTAAAGTTGTATTCCGACAATCTTGGTGTTTCCCTACTCCCAAGAGGCCCAACTAACCCATTATTTCTCACCATGCCTCATCCACCGGGTCCTCGATTGCTTCCCTTCTTGTTCCTTGCGGGATCTGTAACGACCCGGCCGATCGTTCCGTATAACCTGTATTATAATTATTGTTATTGACTTGTCATAGGTTGGTTATACTGTTATTTATGTGTTAGAGTTGGTAGATTTGGAATCAGAGTGGTTGTAGTGAGAGTTTAGTCATTTAGTCTTTAAAAATAGCCTTATAGTTGAAAAAGTCAACTGAGAGTTGACTTATTAGTAAACGACCTTGGAATATGGATTTTATGGCTCGGATAGATTCGTTAGGTGATTTGAGACTTAAGAGTATGTTCGGAATATTTTTGTGATGTCCGGTGTAGAATTAGGCTTGAATTGGTGAAAGTTAGTTTTTGGAGATTTCCGGCAAGCAGTGAAAAATAGGCTATCGAGGTCGGAATGGAATTCCGGAAGTTGGAACAGGTTCGTAATGTCATTTTGGATATGTCTGCAAAATTTCAGGTCAATCAGAGGTGTTTTGGATAGTTTCGGCATCGTTGGTGGATTTTAGAGATTTCAAAGTTCTTAGGCTTGAATCCGGCGTGATTTTGGTGTTTTGATGTTATTTTCAGTGTTTTGAGAGTGCAACTAAGTTTGAATGAAGTTATGGGATATGTTGGTAAATTTGGTTGGGATCCCTAGGAGATCGGGATTGATTTCGGGTAATTAACGGGCACTTTGGCCTTAGCAAAAACTGTTGTTTTTTGGTGTCAGTGCAGCAGCAAAATGGTCATCGCGATTGCATGGGTTGGTCAGCGATCACGTAGAGTAACATGAGGATTTGGCGATTTTTGTTCTTCGCGATCATAGAGTATGGGGTGCGATCGCGTAGCATCGGAGTCTGTTCAGTGCAATCGCGTGTGATAAGTCGCGATCGCGTAGAGTAAGAGAGGGGGCACGTGAGGAAGTGAAAGTGTTCTTCGCGATCGCGTGTTGGGGGACGCGATCGCATAGGTCGGGAATAATGAACATCGCGATCGCGTAGCTCAGGTTGTGATCAAAGTGAGCAAGTTGAGGGTCATTGGAAAATGTTCTTCGCGATCACGTGGGGACTCCTGCGATCGCAGTGAAGAAATAACTAGGCAATATAAAATTTAACCCTCCGCAACCATTAGACCTTTGAACACCATTTTTGAACGGGAAAAGAGCTCCGAGGCGATTTTGAAGAAGGAAAATCATTGTTCTTCGTTGATGTAAGTATTTTGGACCCTAAAACTCGATTATAGGTGATTAAGGAACATAATATCAGTGTTTAATTCATGAAAATCAGTAGAAAAAGATGGAGTTAGGGCTTGAGATTATGAGACCTTCTAGGGATGATTTGAGGGGCCAAACGAACTCCAATTTTACGTTCTTTATATGTACGGACACGTGAGATGATGAAGAACATTTTGGTATAAAATTTGTCGAGTTCCGGGATGCAGGACCGGGGGTCGGATTCTGGCTAAATTCGGGTTTTATTCTAAAATTGGTAATTTTTTCAATTGGAATTCATTCCTTTAGCATAATTTGATGATAAAGATCAAATCTTTATAGATTTGGAGCGCTCGGAAGTTTATTCGAGAGGCAAGCGGGTTGCAGCATAACTTTTCGGGCTAGTTTGAGGTATATAATGTCTTTAAATCCTGTCCTGAGGGTATGAAACCCCGGACCTTGCATCCTTTCACAGATTTTGGAATGCAAAGATTGGAACTTTGGAAATATATTTCCTATTTAGGAAACTATTGAGTTGCGAAACCGATTTTTAAGCCTATGCTTAATAGTATTGATATTTTTTATATGATTTGGGTTGTAAGCCATGTTTGGGGCCTAGTGCCGATCTGTTTACCCCTTGGGGGGCTGATTTTACTATTTTCCTCACTTGATATGTTATGATTTTCACTCAGTCTTTTCTTGATAATTGCTTTGACACTCAGAGTATTTTGATATTATTTCTTGAAAACGAAACACTATTTTTGGGTCGAGAACCTGGTATAATTATGGTCCGAGTGGCATGTTGAGAGTGTCTGACTGAGTGAGGTTGCGGGCCAATATGGTGAGGATGTTATGATATGAGAGAGGTCGAGGGCCAATATTGTGAGTGATTTATGCCATGATGTGGCTTGTTTATAGCGCTTGGGTTGTAGGAGCCCATCCGGTGTCTGTACACACCCCTAGTGAGCGCAGGTACCTACTGAGTGCGAGTGATGCCCGCGGGGCTGATATTGAGTGGCTGTGAGGTTGCCCGCTGGGATGATATTGAGTGACTGTGAGGTTGCCCGATGGGCTGATACTGAGTGATGGTGAGGTGCTGAGGGAAATGTTATGAGAAATGATTATGGCCCGAGGGGCATATTTATGAGGATATTTTACTGAGTTTTTGATTATGATTCACTTCATTTTTCAAACTTATTTTTACTGAGCGTTTTACTGAGAAATATTGGAAAATATACTTGTTTCAAAGGATCTTTCTGGAAATTGGTTTTCGAACTAAAGTATTTGATGTATACTTTATGGAGACTTGATGGTTTATTGTTTTGTGGATTGGTGTATTTGTGATGCGTGTTTCTTATTCTCAGACTGTGATTTATTTTCATTAGTACTGAGTTGGCGTACTCATCATTACTCCTGCACCCATGTGTGCAGATCCAGGTACTAGTGCGGAGCAGTAGCCATCTTTGTTCATTAGCAGCAACTTTACGGGATTTCGAGGTAGCTATCCAGCGTCCGCAGCTTCTCCATTTCCCTTCCTTTATGAGTATTAGTATTTATTTCATAGACATTGATTAAGACATTAGCAGAGTTAGTTTTATTTCTTAGATGCTCGTGACCATGTTGACTCCAGTCTTGGGAGGTTTTGTTTAGACTGTTAGATTATTATGGGGACGTAAAGACTTAATGAAATTAATTATACTCTATTTGCTGTTTGTTATTGATTTGTGAAATATTATAATAGAACGAATAGGTAGTGATGTGATGGTTGTCTAGCCTAGTTCCACGATAGGCGCCATCACGACCTGTTATGATTTGGGGTCGTGACAAGTTGGTATGAGAGCTCTAGGTTACATAGGACTCAACGGTCATGAGCAGGTTTATTTGAGTCTTGCGGATCGGTACAGAGACGTTTGTACTTATCTTCGAGAGGCTGCAGAACCCTTAGGAAACATTCCACATTCTTGAATTCTTGTCGTGCGAATCCATTTTATTCATCAAAAAAAGTAACTCTTGGAATTCCTTTCATGTATTCAAATGCGCACACTAGCGCTTGGTATCAATTGTGCGTCGGCGGCTTGTGACTTCCATGGGTGAGATGTGATTTTTAACATGTTAATAATGGGCCAGTTGGAAGGACTTGAGGCCGGATTTTTGTCTGTGGCTTGAGTGCTGAGATTTCATTTGGGTGAGCACATGTGTTGGGGGACTTATATGTCCGTTTGTGTCCTTATTGATGGAATTTTGTGACTAGATGACTACATGGTGAGTGTGATCGGATAGTTAGATGTATTCGGGTTGTTTGATTGTGACCAAAATGAATTGGCGGGAGATGTGCCAAGAACCATTGATTATTTGACTTATGTATTAAGTTAGAATATGACTTCGGGTTATGAGTATTGAAGGACCTCTCATGTAGTTTAGTTGTGGAGTGAAATGGTTTTTCGTGTTATGTTCTGAGTTCCTGTGATGTCTTTTGAGCTGACCAATGTCCCAACAACGTCTATGTATTTGATTGCCGATGTATTCAGCCGTGTTATAACTCTTTTGTTATTGTATTTATTAATGGCATCCTGTCGTACTCTCGTAGCCAGAGATAGCATACTCGGAATTTGATGATGGTATTACAAGGATATAAGGAGGAGAAAATTTGTTCGAAGTTCTCCAAGTGTGAATTGTTGGCTCAATTCAGTAGCATTCTTGGGACACGTGGTGTCCAGTGAAGGTATCTATGTGGTCAGACGAGTGTGAGTAGAGCTTTCAGAAGCTCAAGAATTCCTTGACCACAACTCCAGTGTTAGTGTTGCCATCAGCTTTAGGTTCTTATACCGCTTAATGAGATCTCTCACGGGCAGGCAGTGGTTGTGTTCTAATGTAGGAAGGTATAGTAATTGCGTGATGGCTATGATTTTCGGAAGTTTATAGGGAGATAACATTTTGAGATTAAGCAGGTAGGGGTATCTCCTGCGGGTTGTCCTGAGGTGTGTGACCCTTATGTCGATCTGTAGTAAGTTTTCTCTATCAGTAAATGATGTAAATTGTAATCTGAGTTTAGATCGCTTGTGGGAGTTGGCATGACCATTACAATGGTGAATGCGAGATTTGCATACGAGTTGAGGGTTAGACGGTCTGGGTCATATGAGCGTATGAAGGATTTAGTTGAATCCCACCACAGTATGGTGGCAGTGATAATGTGTGGGCATCGTGAGTTATTGTTTGTCTTGATCCTTGACTTTGAGCCAAGTGGGGGCGTTTGTTATTGATAAGTTGATTACATGATTATGTGTTGTATTGGTTTCGGTTCGAGGTATGTTGGTGAATCAGTTATTGCCCTGCAGAGGTAGAGTCTAGGAATGGCTCGAGTAACGGGAAATTCTTCGATACAGGTTGTAATGTACCTTACGGATAATAGAATTTATTGAATGATTGAGTTGTACTTAAAAGGGTAGTGTGTTCAGTGTATGAGTTTTCTTGTTGCTCCAAATGTGTGGATTACTTTCCTAGTATGTGGATTGCAAGCGGGGTCAGGTCGTTCTGTTTACTTGGTTAGTGTAATTGAAATTGCGTAGAGTAAATGACGTTCGAGAATGGTTCAGACGGATTCAAGGTTATATGTACCGATCGAGGATCTTCAAGGTGTGAGAAGGGCTAGAACTGAGATTTACGGGGAAGGTGTCAAGGCTTGTGGTGTATTTGCATTATCATGGATTCTATCCATCAGTATCAAGAAAGAGAAGTTAATGACTTTAAATTCGCAGGAAGTCTCTTCAGGGTAAGTATTTCTAATGTGGTGCAGTTGGGGATAATTGAGGCAGTATTCAACGGCTTATGAGCCTTAAACGATATATTTTATGCTCGGGTTTCGTGCGGTGAGTCGGGATTGAGAATTGCGGTATTATGGCAAGAAGAAATATCAATTCGAAGGTAAGTCAGAAGGAACTTGGATAAATAGGACAACTTGGTAGTAGGTCGGATCGGCATGATAAGGGATATGGTTAGTTCTTTGGGTGTTTATAGGGTAATGAGTTGTTACAAGTGTTTCTTAGCAATTCTCTTGGAGTTTGGTGGCATGCGTAGCTTGGTTGAGTTAGAAGGATTCAGTCATGGCGGTTTGGTGTTGTACAAATGTGATTCGGGAGTTCTTGATGATTTCTACCACGATTAGAGATGTATATTTCTACTGGTGTGAGGGCCATGTGATGTATAGTGAATTTTCTTCTAGATGGGATCAAATGGAAAGTTCTGGGCTAGTTGGGTACGTAGTTGTTTGTGGCTAGGAAGGGAGCATGAAGTTATCATATTTATCATAGGATTGCATGGCGTATGCGGTATTTTGCGTATAGCGGAGAGTGGCATATGTGAGGTCACAGTTCAGTTCTGGAAGGAAGGTCAGAACTGACAGTTTCAGATGATTAGGTAAAGGATACCACTATTGGGTGGCTGGATGAGAGTATACATTCATAGAGGACAATGTGTAAGTCAATGTGTTTGAATAAGGATGCTTTAGTGGTGTTACAACGCTCTCTTGTTGGATTGACTACTGGTATTCAAGGTTTCTTGGTGACACAGAGGAATTATGGGGGTATCCCTCGTGGAATGATAAAATATTAGGGGTGTGTTATATATTTGAGTGGTGGAATTGGGATCAGATATGGTAATTGGTGCGCCTCGTGGATTTTGAGACTGGGAGTTTTCATGAACAAATTATTTTTGTAGTTGTGAACTACGAGGGTGCGAGCAAAGCTAGTCAGGTGTTAGTATAGGTCATGATTTAGTCATTATGAACCTTTGTAGAGTTATCTACCTGATGTGGATGACCAGAGTTGATTTAGAATTACTGGTAGGCCAATATGGGTGTGTGTTCTACACTGAGTCGGAATTTTTGACTCCAAATTGCTATTGTTGAGGGATGTACCATTTGATTGTCACTGAGCTTATTCGTGTTTTGGAGTGATCAATGAGTTACCTTTCGGTGTTTCGAGGAGTTGTGATCGATGGTTATATATGTGCATAGGGTGTAGTTCTATTGGGGCTTTATAGCGAGATTTGAGTAAGGTAAGTAATTGGGTGTTGCAGGATTGAGGCGTGTTGGTTATGTTCTTTCTGGTTCAGGTGGCATGGTATCGTCCGATTTCCCCGTGGTTGTGGCAATGCACTTTGAGTAATTGATGTCGAATTTCGCATGGTTATTAATTTGAGCAAGGTGGCTTGGAGTATTTCATGTGGTCCATCGGTGGGATGGGATCACGCTTTGCAGCGGAGTTAGGTAGATGTATGATCCTTGGTGTCAGATTCGTGTGTTCTGATTTTACGGTGTGCGTCAGACTTCTAGCATGATGTTGTGATAGTAGTAGTTAATGGCAGGGTAGTCCTCTCGTGTGAATCTTTTATTTTATGAATTAAGCTCTTGGGATGTTGTCATTGAGTGCACGAGTTGCACAAGTTATGGCTCTGGATGCTATTGATATTGATCGGACGAATGGTTGTTGGTTTCTACGTGTCTCTTTCATCATCGGTAGTATATGGAAGTGTTAGAGCGAGGCATGTGTTGATAAGAGGGTATGTATCGGTGTTGAGTTGTTTGGGCAGCTATTGGGATTAGGAGTTATCGCTATGGGTGGTTGAGTCATGTGGTATATTATGTGATTTCATATGTGTTGCGGATATGGCTTGATACAGTGTGTTCAGACTATTTCAGCTTATAGTCGTGGAAATTTGATCTTGTGAATGGACTCAAAAGTGGAAATTAGTTCTAAGGTTTATGGGTCAGGATCGGACTTCGAAATCTCAATTGTGTTGTGATATTAGACCTATAGGGGGTAAGGTGACGTGGAATCACCTCCAAATATGTGCATGGTAGGTTACACAACAATTTTGGTAGTGTTTGGAACAACTCTGGGCACGTTTGAGGACGAACGTATGTTTAAGTGGGGGAGAATATAACGACCCGGTCGGTCGTTCTGTAGAACCTGTATTATAATTACTATTATTGACTTGTCATATGTTGGTTATACTGTTATTGATGTGTTAGAGTTGGTAGGTTTGGAATCAGAATGGTTGTAGTGAGAGTTTAGCCATTTAGTCTTTAAAAATAGCCTTATAGCTGGAAAATTCAACTGAGAGTTGACTTATTGGTAAACGACAGCGGAAATGTGGATTTTATGGCTCGGATAGCTTCGTTAGGTTATTTGGGACTTAGAAGTGTGTTCGTAATATTTTTGTGATGTCCGGTGTAGAATTAGGCTTGAATTGGTGAAAGTTAGTTTTTGGCGCTTTTCGGTCGGCAGTGAAAAATAGTCTATCGGGGTCGTAATGGAATTCCGGAAGTTGGAACAGGTTCGTAATGTCATTTTGGATATGCTTTCAAAATTTCAGGTCAATCGGAGTTGTTTTGGATAGTTTCAGCATCGTTGGTGGATTTTAGAAATTTCAAAGTTTGAATCTGGCGTGATTTTGGTGTTTTGATGTTATTTTTAGTGTTTTGAGAGTGCAACTAAGTTTGAATGATGTTATGAGATATGTTGGTAAATTTGGTTGAGGTACCTAAGGGCTCGGGATTGATTTTGGGTGATTAACGAGCACTTTGTCTTTAGCAAAAACTGTTGTTTTTTGGTGTCAGTGCAGCAGCAAAATGGTCATCGCGATCGCATAGGTTGGCCCGCGATCGCATAGAGTAACTTGAGGATTTGGCCATTTTTGTTCTTCGTGATCGCAGAGTAAGGGGTGCGATCGCGTAGCATTGGAGTCTGTTCAGTGCGATCGTGTGGGATAAGTCGCGATCGTGTAGAGTAAGAGAGGGGGGCGCGTGAGGAAGTGAAAGTGTTCTTCGCGATCGCGTGTTGGGGGACGCGATCGCATAGGTCAGGAATAATGAACATCGCGATCGCGTAGCACATGTTGTGATCGAAGTGAGAAAGTTGAGGGTCAGTGGAAAATGTTCTTCGCGGTCGCGTGGGGACTCCCGCGATCACAGTGAAGAAATAACTAGGCAATATAAAATTTAACCCTCCGCGACCATTAGACCTTTTAACACCATTTTTGAACGGGAAAAGAGCTTGGAGGCGATTTTTAAGAAGGGAAATCATTGTTCTTCGTTGAGTTAAGTATTTTTGACCCTTAAACTCAATTATCGGTGATTAAGGAACATAATATCTGTGTTTAATTCATGAAAATCAGTAGAAAAAGATGGAGTTAGGGCTTGAGATTATGAGACCTTCTAGGGATGATTTGAGGGGTCAAACGAACTCCGATTTTAGCGTTCTTTATATGTACGGACTCGTGAGATGATGAAGAACATTTTGGTATAAAATTTGTTGAATTCCGAGATACGGGACCGGGGGTCGGGTTTTGGCTAAATTCGGTTTTTATGCTAAAATTGGTATTTTGTTTTCAATTGGAATTCATTCCTTTAGCATAATTTGATGATAAAGATCAAATCTTTATAGATTTGAAGTGCTCAGAAGTTGATTCGAGAGTCAAGCGGGTTGCAGCGTAACTTTTCAGGCTAGTTTGAGGTATATAATGTCTTTAAATCCTGTCCCGATGGTATGAAACCCCGGACCTTGCATCCTTTCACGGATTTTGGAATGCAAAGATTGGAGCTTTGGAAATATATATTCCCTATTTAGGCAACAATTGAGTTGCGAAACCGATTTTAAGCCTATGCTTAATAGTATTGATACATTTTGATATGATTTGGGCTTTAAGCCATGTTTGGGGCCTAGTGCCGATCTGTTTACCCCTTGGGGGGCTGATTTTACTATTTTCCTCACTTGATATGTTATGATTTTCACTCAGTCTTTTCTTGATAATTATTTTGACACTCAGAGTATTTTGATATTATTTCTTGAAAATGAAACACTGTTTTTGGGTCGAGAACCCGGTATAATTATGGCCCGAGTGGCATGTTGAGAGTGTCTGACTGAGTCAGGCTGCGGGCCAATATGGTGAGGATGTTATGATATGAGAGAGGTCGAGGGACAATATTGTGAGTGATTTATGCCATGATGTGGCTTGTTTATATTGCTTGGGCTGTAGGAGCCCCTCCGGAGTCTATACACACCCCTAGTGAGCGCAGGTACCTACTGAGTGCGAGTGATGCCCGCAGGGCTGATATTGAGTGACTGTGAGGTTGCCCGCTAGGCTGATACTGAGTGATGGTGAGGTGCTGAGGGAAATGTTATGAGAAATGATTATGGCCCGAGGGGCATATTTATGAGGATATTTTACTGAGTTTTTGATTATGATTCACTTCATTTTTCAAACTGCTGAGCGTTTTACTGAGAAATATTGAAAAATATATTTGTTTCAAAGGATCTTTCTGGAAATTGGTTTTCGAACTAAAGTATTTGATGTATACTTTATGGAGACTTGATGGTTTACTGTTTTGTGGATTGGTGTATTTGTGTTGCGTGTTTTTTATTCTCATACTGTGATTTATTTTCATTACTATTGAGTTGGCGTACTCATCATTACTCCTTGCACCCGTGTGTGCAGATCCAGGTACTAGTGCGGAGCAGTAGCCATCTTTATTCATTAGCAACAACTTTACGGGATTTCGAGATAGCTATCCAGCGTCCGCAACTTCTCCATTTCCCTTCCTTTATGAGTATTAGTATTTATTTCATAGACATTGATTAAGACATTAGCAGAGTTAGTTTTATTTCTTAGATGCTCGTGACCATGTTGACTCCAGTCTTGGGAGGTTTTGTTTAGGCTTTTAGATTATTATGAATACGTAAAGACTTAATGAATTTAATTATACTCTGTTTGCTATTTGTTATTGATTAGTGAAATATTATAATAGAACGAATGAGTAGTGATGTGATGGTCGGCTAGCCTAGTTCCAGGAAGGTGCCATCACGACCTGTTAGGATTTGGGGTCGTTGTCACACCTCCTTTTTCCTTCGGTAAGGGTGGGATAAGGGAGTTTTTCCAATTAAAGTGACATTATCGAGATGAGATTATTTATTTATTCAGAGTCCCCGCTTGGAATAATTTATTGTGTCCTAAGTCACTGATTTATTTTAGAATCCCAAATCGAGGAAATTGACTCTATTTGTTGGTCTGCAAACACAGAAGATCGGGTAAGGAATTCTGTTAACCCGGGAGAGGTGTTAGGCACTCCTGAGTCCCGTGGTTTTAGCACGGTCGCTCAACTATTAATAATTGGCGTAATTATCTGATTAATTACATGTTTTAAATCTATTGTGCGTTTTTAAACCTTTTGAACCACTTTTAATATTTATGAAATTATTTTGAAACAAGTCAAAATGTCGTACACTTGTCGTTTTGGTACACATTGCGAACTGCGCCACATGAAATGCACCCGCAATTCACGACGTGCTTATTTTATTATTATTTGAAGCTATAGTCGGGTCACATGAAATGCGCACCCAATTTTGGATTTATGATTTTGTACACATTATGAATCACGCCACGTGAAATGCACCCGCGATTTACAACATGCTAAATTTTATTATTGTTTGAAGTTATGGCCGAGTCACATGAAATGTGCACCCGAATGAGATTTACGTATTGTGACCACGCCACGAGAACCGTACTCATGGCCACGAAGATTTGTTATTACTCGGGCCTAAAGCAACTGCGCATTTAAATTATTCTTTGGCTATATTCGAGATTAAACGGACCAACTAGCTTAAATATAAATTATTACAATAATTAATAAATGCAAATCAAGGCTACATTAATTCCCACAACCCACTTATCAAGTTTATGCCAACATTCCGAGAACTTCATATTCAAATGAACAAGAGGAAAAAAATTAGAAAATGACATATCAAAATCAATATTACTAATTGTCCATAGGCTGCCGCAAACTAACTTCGGGAGCATACCCAGTTTTATGTAGTTCCGCATCAACACACTAAGAATTCAAAATGTGGGCATGCAAAATACTTCTAAATTTCATTATAAACAAAGAATACTCAAAGGCAAATAACTCATTTAAAACCATGCTAGAAAGAATGAAAGAAGTAATATCACCTATTGAAGAAACTCCATATACATACAAGAGCAGTAAACTAAAAAAAGAGATTAGAAAAAAGACCTCAAGGAATCAACTCCATAACCAATTTCTTTGAATCTGACAATGTCTCAGACCAGGAACACCTTGTACTAGAGCTCGACGGCAACGGAACTATGACGAAAAATCACATCGGCAACTTCCGAGAACTCCGACTCAACAATGTCAAAGCTGTTGCGTTTTTGCAGGCTTTGGGTGGCAGCGTTTGATTTTTCCGGCAAATCTGGTTACGGGAAAAGAAAAAAAAGCGGCGACGGCAGGGATCTTCAAGAGGAAGGGGATGTCACGGACATTCTCTGCTTTTCTTTGTTCGTGTGTCTGTGTGTTCTTTAAGGAGGAGGGGTGTGCCGCTTGGTGGTTTGGAGGCTGCCGGACAGTGAGGTCGACGGCGACAGGTGTGGTAGTCTTGCTGGGGCTTTTGGTTGTAGGGATGGGTGTTGATGGGTTCCTTCTCAGGGGTCTCTTGAAGTGAGGAAAAAGAAGAGAGAGCCTATGGTTTTTTGGTGTAGTCGGTATTGGACTAAGGGGATTGGGCTTTTGAAATTGGGCTAAAGACAAAAAAAATGGACTTTACAATCCAAAAACTCACTCTTCCTTTTAAAAATGATACAAATTTTATAATTCTAAAAATATTAATTAAACTTAATTAATTAAATATTAAAATAAACTCATTTTCTTGTATTTTTTAATTTTTTGTACTTAAAATAAAGTAAAAGAGTTAAAACTAGCTAAAATGACGTTATTAGGCCTAAACTAAATATTAAACGTTAAAATGTATAAAATCTCTGGGAGGGTCAAAAATTACACGTCTACAGTCGTGACACGCTCGACCTCGTTTCCTATTCGGCCCGCGCCACATGGTTGATACCAATCTCGGACCAGTCTTGGTTCTTGATCAATGGCTCTCTTAGATCTATCGTCGGCCCTGATGGGGTAAACATATCCAAAAGGGGCCCCGAGATGCTCGTCCTCGACCCTGATCTTTGACTGATACTTGTTGTGGATGTCGACCCATGTTATCGCCGGGTACTCCACCAAATTTTATTTTAGTTGTTGAGAGGCCAAGGAACTTCGGGGATTGATCCCTTGAGTAAATGCCTAAACGGCCCAATCATCTGCGACCGGTGGTGGGTCCATCCGTTCCATCTGGAACCTTGACACGAACTCCTTGAGCATCTCGTTATCCCCTTGCCTGACCTTGAAAAGATCTGAATTTCTAGTCTCGACCTTGATGTCCCCGGCATGGGCCTTTACGAAAGCATATGCAAGCATATCAAACCAATCAATGGAATTTGGGGGCAATTTGTGATACCATATCATTTCTCCATTTGAAAAAGTCCCCCTTAATTTCTTCAGTAACACCGTCTCGATCTCATCATCTTCTATGTCATTCCCCTTGATCACGTATGTATAGGAGGTCACATGCTCATTTGGATTCGTGGTCCCATTATATTTGGGAATGTCGATCATACAAAACCTCTTTGGGATCGGCTTTGGTGTCGTGCTCGAAGGAAAAAGCTTCTGATAAACTTCTTGGAGTCTGGCCCCTTCAATATCAGGGGCGCTCTCGGGATCTGATCGACCTTGGAATTGTATGTTTCCACCTCATAGTCATTATCCCCGATCTTTTTCTCACCTGACTCCACCCGTTTCGTCAACGCTTCGAGCATTTTCATTACCTCGTCTTCACCCCAGTCTCGGCTTCACCCAGTCTCTCGGTGATTTGTTCGTCTCTTCGGGTGCTTTCTTGGGATTGTTCGGGCTCGACCCTATTAGGGGCATGGCTTTGATTCTGTAGCTCCGCTATTGTCTCTTGTTGAGTTTGCAACATTTCGAAAATCAGTCATAGGCTTACCCCAACACCTTTGCCTTTAGGTGTTTCCCGAGCTGTTGGTCAAGGTTCCCCGCGACCACTGTTTTCGGGATCAATTGGCAAATTGATGTTGATGGCCACCTGCGATTTAGTATCGATCGGGTCGGCAGCCGGGACACCGTTAGGATTGGCAGGAGGCACATCGTTGCTGGGCACCAAATTATTATTTTTGCTGTGATGGCTATACTCAACGTCAACGTTCAAGTGAGCTGACTAATAGTTTGACATTTTTGGGCTGACATAAAATTAAGATTTCAAAGAACAAGCGTAAAGTATGGTATGTTATGGAGATTCGTATCAAATCGCCACTATTATCCTTAGCCCCACGGTGAACGCCAAATTATTTACCAAAATTGGGCAACAATTAAATTAGTACGCATTTTAAGGATATGTGGTTTAATTCAACACGAACAATTAACAATATCAAATAAATGAGTTAGAGATGAAATAAAAGTTCAAAACAATTGCAATATTACGGCCAAACATGAACTTAGACTGACAAATGACCTCGCCCTCGGTCGGACCCTCGATTCAAGCCCATTCGTGAATGAAGAACATAACAAATGAGCATATACTTTAACAGTAGCTAAAAGGCAGGAAATAAACTTGTATTGCTTTGATTTGCGTTTTGCAATGTGTAAGAAGAAAAGAAAAACCTCCCCCTTATATGGTAGGAGAGTTTCTGTCACAACAGAAGTCTAAATCTTCTTTTTTCCCCCAGGTAATTATTGATCCACAATCGACATCGAACGAGATTTGCAGCGTGATATTCAGTTGAGGGCGAGTATCACGAGCCTCTATCCGTCATGCACAACCGTTTACCGTGTCTCTCGAGGTCTATAACTCATACTTGGACCGAGATGCGTTGTTTTACCATATTCGATGACGGATACATCGTTCGCTCTTCCTGGGTCTCGATACGAAGGGCCTCAGACCTCGATCACAATCTCGTGGATCCGTGCTTTTCCTCCATTTTCTCGTGGGGAAATCAGGGTAGACATTACCCTCGATTTTGCTCGTACACGGAATAAATCAAACCCGTTTTAGAGTCACTACATGTGAATACCGCACCTTGGCTGTAGAGGCGGATCCAAGATTAATTTAACCTTATGGTTTCAACCTTTAAGTTTTTTAAATCTGTAAGTTAAGACATATCATTTATGACAATTTTAATTAACTTTTATATTTAAATTTATGTTCTACGATAAAAATACTGGGTTCTTATGAACCCGACAATGCTACTCAACATCTGCCCTGCTTGGCTGCCTTGTTTGTGAACAACTACTTTTGTGAAAGCGTTTGTCCGTGCTTTTAATGTGAGTTTGGCTGTTTGGATATGGTCGGTGATCGAACCATTGGCAAGAAGAAACTGCCGTATCTTACGTTCTTTATAATGGTATATGCATGTCGCTTTCTAGTTACTAATAATTGATAGAGTTGCAAATTAATTTAAGAGTCCATTTAAAGGGAGGTATCTGCTTTTTGACTTAAAATGAAAGGTTGTTTTTTCTTTTAGCCCTATAGTGTAAGATAAAAATGTTCCCATATGGCTGGGGTCCTAGTGCTAACACAATTTAACTCCTACAGGATAAGAACACAAAATATTCATGTATTTTCCTGGCTGCCAACACACCTCTGTGTTAATAGAGAACAAAAAATTTACAGTTTGTAGAGAATGCAAAAAATTAATACGATCCTTTAATTTAATTAGGAACATTAGTTTCAGAAATCACAGTTGATATAATAAAAAATTGATATGCTACCATTAGAACCGTCAAAATGGGTTTGGCCCATGAGGTCAGTCCAACCCAGCCCGCTACTTGGGTAGAGTTGGGTTAGGATTTTTTTGAGCCTATTTTAAACTGAGGCTTATAAGCCCGGCCCAACTTAGCCCGCTGGCCCTTTAGGCTTGACCGAGGCTAGGCCTGGGCCGGTCCGTGGGCCAAAAATTAATTAAATTCAAATTAATTAACTATTAAATATTTAAAAAAAAAGAAAAAAACTACTAACTATAATCTCCATTCCCCGGCCTTAGATTGCTCATTTACCTTCTATATCAACTTGAATTTAGATTTTTGACATGTATGTAATATGATAAAATTAGTTTCTCTTTTGCTTAATTAATAACGAACTCAAAAGTTTTAGGTGGTTAATAATAATATTTTTTCAAAAGAAAATATTACTTTGAGCGGCCAATGATCAGTTCGGATTCCTGCAATATATTATTAATATTTAAACTACTTTTCAGTATAGAAAAAGATCAATTTTTAAATACATACAAAAAAGTTTGAGCACTAACAAATTTCAGGAATTTTAAATTTTTTTATGAAATATAATGATGAAATCAGCAAATGATGTTAATCCTAAATTAGAAAACCTCATCATATAAGCTTATTGAAGCAACCTCTGAATTTGAGGAAAATGAGTATTAAGAAAGTATTCATATAACTTTAAAAAGAAGAGCTAGAGATATAGAGAGCTTATATTTCAATTACGAGATTCCTCGTCAAATATCAAGCTTTTTGTACGCTCTAAGTAAACAGAAGTTGTTTTATGATTAATCGACTACATCACGAAAAAATATTTAAGGATTTCAAGAAATTTTATTTTCTAAAAAAGTTGAAGGGCCGGTTCGCCCCAGCCCGCAACCTTCTTAGGGTTTGGGTTGGGCTAGTCATTTTAAGGCCCATCATATGGCGGGCCAACCCGTCCTAGCACGCCAAATTGAAAAGCCCACGAGGCTTGGGCTAGGCTGGCCCGTTTTGACAGCTCTAGCTACCATGTTACTCTAGTGAAACCACGTGATTCAAATTTATGTTGATCATGCATGGTTATCTACAAAAAAAAAGAAACTCTGTAAATGCTTAAACAAAACATGTTTAGAGGGTGTTTGGCTAAGTTTATAAGCTGGTCAAACTGGCGTATCAGCACTTTTTGGCTTATCTACGTGTTTGGTAAAATTAAAAGTGCTTGTAAGTTAAGTGCTTGTAAGCCAAAAATAAGCCAAAAGTCATAAGTTGGTCTTCCCCAACTTATCAAATTTCAGCTTATATGCACTTTAGGTTTGACCAAAATATTTACTATTCTATCTCTAAAATACTTCTTTTTAAAACAAAACTCTTCGTATAGTTTTACTCTATCCGAGTTCTTCAATACATATTAACTGCTTGTTTCTTCTCTACAAACACATTGTGCATTATTTAAGATTTTTTTCTTAACTTTTTTTAATTTATACTCCACCCTTTCTAATTTATGATTGTATACTTATCATAACATAAATTATATTTATAAAAAAAGATATTATCTAATCATTTTTATAATTCAAATAACATGATAAATAGGTAGAATCTAAAATTTTGAAGAAAATAACGTTTTTAGTAGTGTAAATTGTTATAAGGTCATTTACGTCATTTTAACATAAAAAAAGCTTATTAGCACTTTTTAATCAAACAATTTCAGCTGCTTATTAATAATTTCAACACTTTGTCCAAACACGTAACTGCTTATTTTAAATCAGCTTCACCACTTAAAATGCTTTTCAGCACCTAATGCTTATCAGCTACTCTGAATCAGCTAAGCCAAACGGGCTCTTAGTCTTTCTATTAGTTAATCTAACATTTATTTTGTTGTTTGGAGGAGATGCGTTAGCATTTAGTTGGGCCAACATATCCTTTATGCCTAGGGCTTTTTGAACAAGGCCTAAATCGTTTTTAATTGATGATGGATTTTGGCCCAACTTCTAATGGGCCCACAATCAAGTTTGCAAGACCAGACCATTTTACCTTGTAAAAATTTGGGGTTTTGGCATGGTGTGACAATGCACTCACACAATTGGCAGAAGCCCTAGTTATAGATATTGGCACCAAATAGCCATAAATATATATCATAACTTTATCTTTCTTCTTTTTATATATAAAAATATATATTAATTTTTTTTTCTTTTCCTGTTTTATTATCTAAAATATAAAATGATAAATAGAATTATTTAAAATTTGTTTTTATCTCTATATCAATGTATATCATAATGAAACTAATTGTATTATTTATATATCACAGTGTATAACACATCAAATAATGTGTATATCAAATATATATTACAATTTTATTTTATTCTTAGTGTATATCAAAATGTATATAAATTTTTTATTTATCAAAATGTAAAAAAAGATATTTTTTCTCTGTACATTTCAGCGTATAACACATAGTTTCTTGTGGATTACACTAATATATTTGCTAGAGATATACTGATATACAAAATGAGAATTAGATATATAATTTGTATATTATCGTGTATAACATATTAATAATGTGTATATCTGTAAAATATATTAAAATTTTATTTTTGTATAACGCATTTTAGATTGAAAACTCAAGTTAAAGACCACACCACACGCGTATCCGCTATTGTATCCCATGTATATCTCTATGTACATCAGTGTTATCTCACGTATATCATGTGTAGCTATGTATCCATGAAAATTTGTGATATATACACAATATACAATGTGATATACACGGGCGTCTAGAATTTTTTTTTGTTGTATACATGATATATACAGATGTCCTTAAAAACCTGTCTGGATATGCACTTATGTACACGATATATATGGTGATATACATATTTCGCAGTTGGATTTTTGAGTCAGATTCTTTTACCTGAAACTAGTCTAATTCATTTCTAACCTTGTTCAAATTTTTTATATAGCCTCGTTTATGTATTTTCAACTAATTTCAATCATATTCACTCGTTCAATCCAACAACAAAAAAAGAGAGAGAAGAAAAATAAAGTTGAAATATATTTTTTCTCTCTTAGTTTTTGTTTATGATTTTCTATGATGTAAAATGAACCTTATCTTTTCATCCCACTGATTTTTTTTTGCATAATTTGCAAGAATTTTTTCTAAACTATGAGAGCGAAAGAGAAGATATAGAAGAAGAAATACAAGGAGAGAAAAGGGAGGGGGGAGGGGGGAACCAAAATAAGCGAGTAGTTTTTCTTTTGAAAGAGAGAATAATGTTTTTAAGGATTTGACTATATAATGCCAATTGTTTGGGGCTATCTTTGCCAAACATAATGTAAGGCTAAAAAATTGCCAATTCCTATGTGTTGTTATAGGATGTCAATTTTTCTAAAAATATCACGGAGCGATTAGAATAGGACGCCCCATTTAACTTGTATCTATTCTTTAAAATAAAAAATAGCTGGTATTTAAAGTAATATAGTTTCAAGACAAGCTATTTTTTCTCTTTTTTTCCTCCTCCTCCGTCTTCTTTTTCTTCTTCTTAGTTGTTGTGAAGTTATAGGCAACAGTAGATTTATATGATGTTTTGCAGGTTTAATTAAGCTATTTTAATGGTAGATGTTATGGCGCTCTTTTCGTTGTTACTGCTTAGGATTTCTTATCCTCCTTCTTCTTAGTTACAAAATAAATTTATTAGATTTGATGTTAGTTTGGTAAATTAATGATTGAATTTATTCTTTATGACATTTAGAATTTATGTTTCAAATTTGAGCTCATTTGGAGATATATGAGATTGAATTATATGTTGGATTGTTGGAAGTTGAAAAACAAGTTTATGTTTCTAGATAATTTACTCCAGACTAATCTAGTTTCTAAGTACATGCGACAATTTCGCTGCACTTCGGACTAATTAGTCTTAAGTGTGTTTAAATGCAATTTTAATCTTCAGACTAATTTGTCTTAAGTGCATGTTTAGTGGCACTTCAGATTAATTAGTCTTTAAAGTGTAATTTTTGTACTTTGAAGTTTACATTACATGACTTCAAACGCGATTGTCTGAATTTAGTACTCCAAGGGACAGCTTCAGATGAAAATTTATAAATTTGCATTTGAAGTTTGCACCGTCACGAGCGGAAAGACACGGAAACTACAAGTTTGACTTTAACGGTGAACCTAAAATCGAGTATATTTGCGCTTCCAGTTTTGAAAATACAATGTCATCGGCAGGCGTACCTTGTCACTGCTGCTCCTATGGACAAGATAACATTTCATCGCTGATTAAAATATTTTTGTTACAAATTATTAACTACCAAATAATATGGAATATTCTTTTTTGGAGTAAAAAGTAGAGTAGCATTTCGAAAAATAAAACAGAGAGGTAAGGGTGCCTAAGTGCATGCAAAAACTTGAATGCACTTCAGATTAATTAGTCATAAAGTGTAACTTTTGCACTTTGAAATTTACATTACATGACAGATTTTTGAACTGGTGGGGGTGAGCTTTAGACGCGAACAATTCCCAAAAATATTAACTATACCAAATAAAAAAAGCCAAATACATCGGCACATCCCCCTAAATTTGTCATTACTTTTCAATTTGACATTTTTTCTTGACTATGGTCCACCTGAACCCCTGAACAAGGGTACTACTGTGTCATTTAGACATAATTTGGTGATGTGGCATAGTGCGTGTAATAGACTACTATTACGAGCGTGCGAGATCAGTATTTTTTCTTTTTTTTCTTTCTCCTCCTATTCTTTGGCAAGCAGAACACAAATGAGGTCGCCGAAGAAGTCAGAAATCCGGCTAGGTCCAAAGAGGCGACAAGCAACGGCCCGGCCTCGAAAGGCAACTTCTCAGTCGAACTCTCCACGACAATTCAGAAGAAGAACGAAGCCCTTTTTTTCCGATTTTTTCTGGCTTTTGGAAATAATTAAGGAAATGAAAGAACTTAATTTTTTTCACTGTTCTTGCCGTTTTCTTTTTGCCCGTTTTTTCTCTTTTTTGTTTTGTTTCAGATCGGTGTTTGCGACTCTTGTAGGTGGAGGTGTCTTCACCGATCTTGTTGCTGCTGGAACTTAATCACCGATCTTGTCGCTGCTGGAGGTGTCTTCTAGGTTCAGGGGGTGCCGGCGACTGGTGGGTGTGAACGGAAGAAAGCTGGAGTCGCCGTCGACTGGTGGGTGTGAACGAAAGAAAACTGGAGTCGCTGGCGACTGGTGGGTGTGAACAGAAGAAAGCTGGAGTCGCCGGCGACTGGTGGGTGTGAACGGAAGAAAGCTGGAGTCGCCTTTGGTGGGTGGTCGTTTGTGGCGTGAAGAAGAAGATAGGGTCTTGGAGAGGTTGACGTCCTAAGGTTCAGGGGTAGGGGTGGCGGTCTGCGGTGGCTGGCTGTGAGGAGAGGTCTAGGGTTTTCAGGTTATGGAGATGAAGGTTGTTGGGGAAGATGACAATGACTGAAAATGGCTTTTTTTAATTAATTAATTCAAGTTAAATCCATGTGTCTCTTTTTTATTCGTTACCGTGGCGAGTGAATCACACGCATTACTTATGTTTGGCTGCTTATGAATTTTGTGTTTAAATGACACATTCAAGGTATGATTGGACTGTTCAAATGAAACAGACTTAAGATGAAGTGTCAAAGTAAAAAGTGAGGATAAATTTAAAGGGCGCTCGTGTATTCGGCCAATTAAAAGATCTTCCAATTCCATGTTTTTGGGATAAAGCGAGAAAGGATACGAACCTTTAAACCACGGGCCAACCACCTGTCTCAATTTACCCCATTGTTCAGGAATCCCATTGTCCACAACTTCTCCAATCATTTACAAAGTAACCCCACCCCTATCTTTTCTCGTCCTTTTCTTTTATGAATATAAACTTCCTTCTCCATCAAGACTGCTACCTGTTATCCCACAGATCAAGAGGAAAAAATATACATATTACAAAGATTTTAATGACCACTTATTCAATAAAAAATAAAAGAGAATTAAAAGAATATAGTTCATGAGGGAACAGAATTTTTACATTCTAATACGTATGTGAAACGACAAGAAACATTAGCATTTCACAAAGAATGAGACTTTTAGCTTAAGTGACTAATTAAAAGTATATTTTTTTTAAAGTTAAAATGTTTGGCCAAACTTTTAGAAGGAATAATATTTTTTAAGAAACAGAAATAAGTTGTTTCTCCCAAATAGTACATTTTAAAAAGCACAGCCTAAGGGCATATCGGTTGAAGTAGATTCTTCTTTTGATCAATCAAAACCCCTTCCCAAACTGTACAAGCTTCTTCCAAAGCATACGTACATGGTGAATAACCAAATTCCAATTGAAATGAAATCTTTAGGATAAATCAATGCAATTTAGGAGGAATCAATGAGAGGACATCAATTCAAATCCTGGATTTTCGAATTGAGAGAGATATTGAAAGAGATCAAGAATTCTCACCATTTCTTAGATTCATGGACCCAATTCAATTCAGTGGGATCCTTCATTCACATTTTTTTCCACCAAGAACGTTTTCTAAAACTCTTTGACCCCCGAAAAGGAGTTATCCTCCTCAAAATCCTTCCCCCCTTGGTCGAGTTGGCTTAAGCCCGAATCCATCCTTACGGAAGAAGGGCGGGATATCGGCTACGAGAGAGAGTCCTTGTTGTTCATCTCCGCCTCCCGACGCTGCTGACCCCTACCGGGACCTTTTTTTCAAGAAAAATACACTTAAAAATACCTTTTAAAAATTTGGCCAAACATCAATTGTGGCTCAAAGTGATTTTTTAAATTAATTAGCCAAGCACAAACTCCTTCTAAAAAAACAAATAATCAAATTTTAAAAGGTTAGCCAAACAAGCTACTGTTTGTGTTTTACAAATTCCACTATTTCTCCTTTGATAATTAGAGTTCATGAGCAACAATCCATAAATATTATTAGCATGACTTTTGCATACTTAGCTTCTTGTTAAATTACAAAATGTTTCTCCATAAGTTTTCATTTTCTTTTTTGGTATTATGCTTTTTACCAAATCGTTGTATTTTTGCTTTTTCTTACTTATTCTATAAAGCAGACAATATAAGACTGGTATCTGTAACAAATGCATGCCGCATTACTAGTTACTAGTTATAAGGAGTATAGCTTGGATTAGATAATATAGAAAGTTTCCAATTTAAAAGTGAATATAATCTACATACAACAACTTAAAATTAAAGAGGAAAATAGCATCTAGTGTTTTTTTTTGGTCTAATGAGAAAAGTTAGGTATACCTTATGGTGAAAAGTGAGGCATCTTATAAAATATCACAAGACAGCTGATCTTATCTTAGTGGAAAAAGAAACGGCATCAAAGTAGTGGTGTTGAATTAAAATTGTTTAATTCAGAGCACACCTGTTTGGCGTTGCGCCCACAAGACGGACCCATTTCGGCTATGCACAAATTATGCATTTGCAATTTATGCATATGAATGAACTTAAGTAAGCCAAACTATCTTCTCACTAATTCTACTACTCTATTAATTGTTCCATAATAATACCTAAAGATTATTATGTATGCAACACACATATGCCTTGGCGTAACGAGCAAAATTGCTGCCGTGAGCTTAGGGGGTCACGAGTTCAAGTCGTGAAAATAACCTCTTGCAGAAATGTATTGTAAAATTGCGTACAATAGACCCTTATGATCCGGTTCTTCCCCGGATCTAGCTTATAGCGGGAGCTTACTGCATCAGACTGTCGTTTTCAACATATATCTAGATAAAATGTTTATTACTAATAAGTGTATATCCAGGCTGTGAGCTTCTATTATTCGATATTAATAATTTTCTTCTTAACCATTAAGATTATGGATAAGTGTAGTAGAGCAGTAGTTTGGATAAATGGGTAACCTCCATTTTTGCCATGCCTTAAGGCTTAAACTAAGCTATGATACACTTAATTAGAAGCTGATTTGCCCAAGCTAAAAAGCCACCGAGCTAGGAAGCAATATAGAAAGAGGAAGAACTTCATTTTGCTTATTTACTTGACCAGTCCTTCAGCACGTGCGTTGCGCGTCTATCCCATATATTTAGTACAAATTAAAATAATTGTAACATTTTTGTACATGTATGGTAAAGCTTTGAATCATGATTGCATTTATAAGAAAAGAATTGCATTTAAAAATAATAACAATCTGAATATGTAAGATAAGAAAAATAGAAGGAGAAGATAAAATGTATGAACCGTAAATGTTAGTTTTAAAAAATTATTATACGCATGGAAAGTTAAAGAGCTTATCTTTGTAAAGCGAAGAATTTAGATATATGTACCTTAATAAATTCTTTGATAATTCCAAGCCAAATTTAATTATACAAAACTAACTTTGTTATTAATATTGAAGGTATTATTAATATAACTTTTAAGGGTATAAAAGTTTAATAATATTGTAGGATCATTTTGATCTTTCACATTCAACTTTTATTCTTTATGCTTATAATATAGTATGATCAATATTGACACGAAAATAATTTTAATTAACGTTCATTTTTCTCCACCATAGTATTATATTCCGCCAAGAGTAGTTTGTCTTACGGAAAATTACAATATCTTCCGAATGCCTAATAATGGAGTCATAGGCGTAGCTAGTCCTTCGATTACGGGTCGAATCAAGTAACTTTTGTATTTAAAAATTCATTAAATTTTTTTACTCCACCTCTAATACGGAGTTTACTATTATACTGACCCAAATGGCTTGTGATATTTTAGATTTTCTGTTCCTTTTGTTGTTTTGTGTTCTTGATAAATGTAGTACAACTCGTTTGCATAATCTTCAACTTCCATATTACAACAAATATCTTCTTTTACGTAATTAACAGGAAATAGGAGAAAAACTAAACAATACTTGAATATCTTAATTTGATATAGCCTAGCCTGGATATGAAACTCGTCCATTAATTACAATTTAAATTGTGACGCGTTCATCACTAAATTAATTACTTATAGAACGAACTCGATTATCCTTGAAAATGGAGTGAATTATTTGTCATCTGAAAGTATCAGCAAATTGGACCATACATTTTGTATACTTTGTCAACATTTAGTTGCTTGCATTCACTTCGCCAAGCCATTTATGTTCAACTTGAAGATGTATAAATCGTCTTCATCAAGTGAAAAAAGAAAGTTCAACATTTTGTAAAATTATAGAAGAAAATCGGGAAAAAAATCGTCACTGTTAGATCAATTAATCCTGGAATCCAGTTTTCTCCCAAATAGCATTCCTGACTCTACTCAGATCTCTACCTTTAAGAGTACGGCCAACTCCTTCGTGCACGGAGAACGATGCAATTCTCGTTCTCTCTAACTGCTTCGCCAAAAACTCGTGCGGCGGAATCCGATTCTCCAAATCATCGCCGTCTTCATCGTTGAAGTCATCATCATCATTATCTCTCCTTCCATACTCTCTATACTCATCCTTCAGTATCTTCGACCAATCCGGCACGTTCACCGGCAGTGACGCCGCTGATGCTACGGAACCGCTTCGGCGGCTCTTCGTATCCCACTGCTTTCTCGAGATTTTTGAACCCTGAAAGGACTTAAGGAACTCCGGCGACTGTGAAACCGCTGAGTTCCACAGGTCCGATTCATCGAATTCGAACGCCGAGTCAGGACTCATCATCGGAACGTCTGGCTCGCTCGACAGGAATCGGTAGTTTGCTCCAGCGAAATAGCTCCTTGAAGCCGCCATTGATGATTTTCGAAGAAATTCAAAAAATAAAATAAAATTTTAACGTGTATACATACAGACACGTGTATGTACAGATGATTGTGCAATTGTTGCTCGCTGTTAAGTGCAACGTATACTTCTCTCTCTTTTTTTCACTCTCAGTGTGTGTTGATGTTTGCAGGAAGTTTTGATTTGCTTTTATAAAGGTTTTAATGGATAAGGTTCTTCTCTTTTCAGTCTCCTCTATCCGTCTCTTCTTTTTGTTTAAACTTTATAAATAAATAAATTCACCATTATACCCCCAGAGAAATCATCGAAACGCCACGTTATAATTGGATTTATCCACTCTATGGTCCCACTTCAATCTACAGCAGTTGCTCATTGGAAAAAAAACTCTCCTCCATTACCAAAAAAATCTAGTACAGTACTAAAAACTGAAAAATAAAATGTTCAACCTTTTTTGTAAATTTTAGTACTCAAAGTCGGCATAGTTGATTAAGGTGAAGAAATTTTACCCAACAGCAGGGTGACTAAATCAAAGTCAACAAGTTTGAAAGTCAAGTAAAAAACTCTAACAGCTTTTTACCTTGTTGTTTTAAAATAAGAACAATATCTAAAAAATGAACAAAACAACAATATGTGATTGAGCAGACATTATTTTTCTTCTAGTCTGATGGGGTGACGAAGCAAATGTGAGGGGGAAAATCATCAACGCAACCTCAATATAAGAATGTCGATCATCTGCAGTTTCTAAAGCTTAACTTACAGTTTCAATTTGAAATTTTTTAAGCAGAGATGAAGAGAATATTTCAAGATGAATCTCTGGGATGAGTCGAATTCGTTCATTCTCTTCATAAGTAAATAAAGTGTTTTCAATTTCCATAAACCCCAACGTCAAGTTGTTAGTTAGATCGTCCAGAATGTTTTGCACATTATATTTTGGTTGCATTTACTTTATCGTTTTTACTAAGTGTTATGAATTGGGGAAAGCTTAAATTTTTTGGACAAAAAGACAATAAAGCCCCTCCTGCTAATGTTTTGTTAGGTTGCCGCCTAAGGATATTTAAGGAAAGAAAAGTGGGTACAATACTAACATGCTACCTTCTTCTCCCTTTTTTTGTACTGGATTGGTGAGATGGTATCTCTTTCCCCAAAAGCATGTTTTTACTGATGTGGTTATCCAATTATAAAAAATCTTATTGAATTCCAGAAATATGCAGTAGGTGGTAAAAAGAAAAACTCTCACATGGCTTGGTCAAACTTGTATTGCTACATAGACAGTTGAGGCCTTACGATTGTCAGCTACTTTGGCTTGTGACACGCGGCCCTTAGAACTGGAGTAACAAACAGTAAGGGCTGTGGGGGTCCAGCTGAAGACTAGCCCCACCTGGTTTTTGGCTTGCTTTCGTTCCACAAACACCAAAATTTCCCTTACGAGCGGAGGTATTCAACTGCTAAAGGAAAACAAGAGAAAAGGATTGAGCAAAACAAGATGAATTCATTTCTCTAGATAGTACAAGTGTTTCGCTGCTGGGTGGCAATTGGACTCATCCAAGAACCATAATTATAATATAGTGTTAGCCAAATAATGGTGTTACCCTTGAACAAAACGGCTCTTTCTGGTAGCAAAATAGTATTTTTAGACCAATTCGAAAGTACATAAGCAGTTTTGGCCCTTTTTTGTTAAAACTAGGAATTTTTTTATTTCCCCTGTGTTGTAATTTTTTTAGCTTACGGGAGAAAGTTTAAAATTATCCCAACTTTTTTATGGGTTCTTTTAGGGGGAACATAAAAGAAGGTATATATCCATTTTACCAAATAATAAAAACTCGAAATGCATGCAAGTTACATTATAAAATATCTTCGTATTTCTTATCGAGAAAGTTTTGATTATCTAGTCTTTTTGGCCTAAGGTAGCCCATTCCTTTCCTCTAAAAGAAGTGATAGGACTACGTTTGGACTCGTACGCAATTATTACGAACAAATAGGGACGACCGCAAGCAGCGTGACACTTGTGGAATATAATTATCCATCTCGTGACAATGACTTAGCAAAATGAGAAATGTGGCCAAGGAAAAAGAAAAATGAAGAAGAAAGCCGTGTTTTACCTGCTTCTAAAAGTTGATATTAATTAAGTTCGTTGTGACTTGTACAACTTGAAAACCTTTATATTACAATGGGCATGTGAATAATAATTAGAGATTGAAAGACTCACATGTCCATCAAAATGAGAGTGAAGGTCTTTTTAGTTATGGGATTAGTTGGTAGATGTATTGTCATATCTCCTATTGTTTTTTATTTTTTGGTTTTCTCTAATAATACTTTGAAATCCCGATTAACACTAATTTACACGATGGGATTTAATACTGACTTGCATTTTGTAATATGATATTTAACTCCTTTTTCAAAAGCCATGTATCCTATTATAGTACTCTTTTTATCCGTTTGTAATGATGCCCGATTCATAAACATTTTTTTTTTGAATTTTCATTCTTGACACGATTCCCTCTTTTACTTGTTTTACTAACACAATAACTTGAACGATAGGATCGAAATTTATTTAGGAAGAATAAAATTATGGGATTGTTACATAAATAGCTGGTCCGATTCAATATTTACTTTTTAGCCAATATATATAAAATATACATTGATATATATAAATTATACATATATTATACATGAATTATATACGGGGGCGGATCAAGATCAAACATTGCAGGTTTTTGTGAATCCAGTAAATTTTGCATAGACCCTATATTTGTGCTAATTTTTTTATTAAAAGTACAAAAATATTTAGCTTAGAACCCAATACGTTGGTCCAGTTATCATGTAAATTAACTTGAGATTGTAGTAGGAACTCATAAGCTTAACACTCTGGATCTGCCTCTGATTATATATATATATATATATATATATATATATATATATATATACTATTCACAAGGGCGGCTCAATGGATCTTGTGGCCTAAAGCGCAATTGTTTATAAAATTTTGACACTAACAACAAAATATGCTTTCTAAACAACAAACTATTCATTTAAGACAAGAAATAGTGAATTTAAAAATAAAAACAAAAATTAGAGCATAGTACAAAAAATAACGTCATGGATTATCGAATGTTGAGATTCGGAACTCAAAGTTAAATTTTTTGATTTGGCTATCATCACGAACAAGGAAAAGAAACAAACATACAAAATGTAATAGGTTAAGTTTTGAGCATTGACGGCGTCAAAAGTATTTACTCATTCATTTTGATCAATTTAAACGATAACCGAAATTAATTCTATTAAGTAGCACCTATTGGTCAATATCGAAAATAAATTATAAATAACCTAACATAATATGTTGAATTACATTAAAAAAAATGGGTGCGTGAATGCTTTTGTGCTCGTGCAGGTTAAGAGACGATTGTATAAGAAATTCATTATGTTATCTATATATATAACTTATATTAATTCCTATATAAAAAGGATAAAATAAAATTGAAGTGAAGCAAATATACTAAATAATGATTGGAAAAATTTATCATAATTTATGAACTTATTGGTATAAAATAACTTCAATCAAATAACAAAAAAATATAATGTAACACACACACACACACACACACATATATATATATATATATATATATATATATATATATATAT
>MDKH01220911.1:0-21446 GCA_005239495.1 Nicotiana undulata | reverse complement strand
TTTCCTCAGGGCCAATTAAGGGCTTGAGCCACATTTCCGGCTCACCGGTGCTAATTTTCTTAATGAGGTTTCCACCAGCTGGAACCTCAATCAAGACCCTTCTCATCCCCCTGCTGGAAGACCTTTCTTCTATAATAGAAGGCATGGAAGCAGGGACTGAAGGGGCAACGGAAGAGACAGAAGGTCCTGGAGCCAAAAGAGTCGCGGGCACTTTAGTAGAGACGGAAAAAGGAGAAACTGAAGAGGTAGTAGGAATTGAAGAAGAGACAACGGAAGCAACTTGGGGAACAGAGATATCAGCAAAACGTGGGTAGATGGTAGCTAGAGGAACATCATCAGGGTCCATTTCAAACCCTTCCTGAAATAAACGCTCAACGGGATCTCGAGATGGAGATTGAGATCAATCTCGAGAAGAAGAAGACCTGAGGGCCAACACGGAGGAAAGAGGCGCAGGAGTAGACTCGTCGTCCAAAATTACCCACCTTCTTCTCACCCGGTGCACTAAAGCACCCTCTTCTTCACCCTCATCTTCCCCTCCATAACGAGAATCCAGGGCTTTCCTTTTCGAAGCACTCGTCAGAATACTCTGAGCACGGGACAAAGACATCCTAGGAAGTGAAGAAGATACCCCACGGGTAGAAAATCCTATCAGAAAAAGGAAAAGAGTTAATAAAAAAAACTCAGGCAAAGGAAAAAGTGAGAAAAACTCTACTTACCATGGGTCTTAACAATCCACTTGTACTTTGCCGAAAAGTACTTCCAAGATCTTTCCTCGGCAGGAGCAGCAGTCAACATTCTTTCTACCCAACCACGGATGTCGAAGACATTCTCGACAACACTCATAGTTGTTGTGAATAAGAGAAAAACAGATACAATGTTATAAATACCAAGTAAATTGTATTACAAGTAAAATAGGTGCGAATCAAAGTACTTACGTGCACGATTACACTTCTCAGGGAAGGGAATATTATTCTCACCCACTAAAGCAGCAGTGGGAACAGCCACGTACCTAAGGTACCAACCTCTGTCCTTATCATCACCAGGGGTTACTAGAACCCTCTTGCTCCGGGCAGCTAAAGTAGAAACCCCTTGGCGGAATAAAGCGGGAGAATATAAATGCAGCAGATGATGAAGTGTAAAAGGAACGGAAACCTTTGAAGCCAGGACTCTCAAGCAGGAAACAACACGCCATATTAAAGGACCAACTCGTCCTAAGCAAATATTAAAAAAGCAACAAAACTCTATGATCACAGGATCAACAGGAGGCTGAAATCCTAACGTGAAAGGATAAGTGAAAACGTAAGAAAAACCCGTTTTAAAGGATGTAATCCTTTGAGTACTACTTGGCACAAGGACAGGAACATTAGACTCCCAAAAACACTCCCTACGAACAACGGGAATATGACCAACAGTAATGATAGTAGCGTATTTCTCAATACTATCCAGGGAATGAGCTTGTTCGGTAATGGGAGAATTTACTTTTGGAAAGGTTATCTCAGAAGGGATGATTTCATCAACTCTAGGTTAATGAAATTTATCCCTACTCCTAGAAATAGAATGAGAAGATCTACCTCTCGGAAAAAACAACGCCCTAGCAGGAGAAGGAGAAGAAGAACCTCTAACGGAGGTACGTCCTAGGCTCCTTAATCGGCCGCCTCTTCGACTCCTCGTCGGAGCAGAAGAAGAAGCCAGAGCCTCAACATCAATATCCTTTTCAGGTTGGCCTAAGGAAGACATATTTATAAAGTCCAGCAAGAAATTCTTTCACAAAGAGAAGATTGAGCTGTAGAAGTTTTTTTTTTCGTGCTATGGAAGAAAGGAAGAAGATTATTTATACTTAATGGCAACCATCAAAGCTTGTAAAAGGTAATGATGGAAAGTCATAATCAAAAGTGTCACTTCGGGACTGATGCAGCCGCAAAAAAGCCCTAGGCACCGGGTCGCTTCAGAACCAATCAGAAACGGACACGTGGAAAAAGCATTAAATGGAAGTATTATGCGATGCATGCGTCCATAAAAAAATACAAAGTGTCGAGGTAAAGCGGCGGCAAAATATTCCCGCCATAAATGAACATCCACTTACCAAGTATTATACGCTCAATACATGGCAAGTGGGGGGACTATCTGTATTGGTAAAAAATATATAGCCTTACACGTGTACAGATTTTGGATGACTCAGCCAGCCAGGTGGACCAATCAAAATATCACACGCGGACGCGAGATAAAGAGATACGGTCGATACAAGGAATCAGCCATGGAAAGATTACCAAAGAAGAAAAGGCACAGTCACAACGAATCCGGACGCAATAACAAGCCGATTCGAAGATCGGCAATCAATGTCCCGTACGTTATGCAACTCCTAAAATAACAGTTACTATTCATCTTTGTAACGCCTCATAAATGCAATAATTAAGCATTTAATAGGCTTCATGACAGAAATACAAACGTTGTACTAGGAGACCATCCCTGTAAAAGGAATGTTAATGTAACAAACGAGATCATCTGATTTTTGGGAAATAAAGGCTACTTTTATTCTTTCGCTCTCAATTATCGATATTTACTCTTTATTTGGTTGATTTGATTATCAGTAACCCGAGTTTTTTTTAAATTAAGCTTTAGTCAAAAGAATTCATTTTTTGGTTAAACAGGTAGGGCTTAGGAACAGTTAATATTATTGGGTTGTGGGATTTAGGACCGTTGGATCAGTGAGATCCAACGGCTAGGGATTGAAGGGGGCAAAACGGGGTCATTTTGTATTGGGGCTGGGCAGACCGGATGAGGGGTTTGGGCTGGGTTGTTTAGTGTATTGGAGAGAAATGATTTGGGCCTGGGCAGGCTTAGCCCAGGTCCTGTTTTGTTATTCTTATAATTAATTAATTAAGTTTAAACTTAACAAAAATATAATAATTAACTTTGACTTAATTTTTGTCTAATTATAAATTAATTAATTGATTAAGAGTAACCCACTTAATTTACTCCTAATAAATTGGCAATTTTGTTGGAAAGAAAGATTAAATTAACCAATTGTCAATTAAATCCATATTATGCCAAAGAATCATAGTTTCGTTATTATGTACTTCAATTAGTTACAGATACGTGTTAATTAGCTCTGATTCTAATTTTTACCTGATTAAAAGGAAAACTTTGTTGATTGTGGATTAAAGGTGAAATTATGAATTAATACTTGAAATATTTGCAACCTTAAATTATTCACAAATATTAAGAAGGCAAAATATGGTTATGCCATGCAAAATTAATTCACAAATAGCACTAAAATTCAATAGAAATTATAATACTAAATAATTTAATGAATTTTGTAGGAATATATGGTAAGTAAAAAATCACATACTCACATCCAATATTAATGAACTATTCATTTATGTTATTCAAGCATAGATTAATTCTGTGGGATAGTGATCAGCCTTTCCTGAATCCCTGTATTACTTCATGATTTGATAATTTCTTTTATGAATAACTATATACTTTCTTCATATCTACTGAAGAGCTTAACATATCATTGCTCACCAAATACTAATTTACTTCTCCTAGTATATTTTTCTTGAAACCCCTTCACATCAAATCCTCATTGTAATAAAAATTTACTATTAGCTTGTAAATATGTTGCTAGTATTGTTAGGTAACTCTAACATCCTGCCTATGGCGAGGCCCAGGTGATGGGTCGGGGATGGTCTGAGTCGAAGTCATGGTCGAACTTGTTGCTTGCATGATGGTCTTGGTTAAGAAATAAAGTTGCACATTGCTATTAGCTATAACTTTTAGCATGATAACAAGCACTTGATCCTAACAAGTGGTATCAGAGCCAAGGTCATGCGTTCGATTCCTAGGTACAACATGCTTGTGTGTGGCAGGTATCGGAAGGTTGTTGTGTAATGCCAACATTCTGCCAATGGCGAGGCCTAGATGATGGGTCCTGGATGGCCTTGGCTGGGGTCATGGTCGAACATGGAGCTTCGTTATGAGTTTGGTTAAGAAATTAAATTGCGCTCTTGCTTGATGTATAGCCCTTTAATCACTTGGAACCTTTTTCTCTTAGGGTGCTTCTCTTGGCTTGCCAAACTGATTCTAGTGTTTTGTTAAGCATTGGATATTTTCGATCGAGATTCAAATTTTTCAATGACAAGCTGCTACCAGTGTCATATTCTACTAGCTTAAATACTTCTGACTTCCTCTGATTTATGTCAATGAAAACATGGTTGTCGTTAATATCTTCATATTCGTAGCCGAATAGGGTGTCAAGCTCAAAATAATGTAAAACTTCACAGATATTCTAGTGCAACAACTAAAGCCAATTAACAATAGAAATATCCATAGATGTGCAGCTTACGTGGATATAAAAACATTACGGTTAAAGTAAACTATAAAATAAGTATACTTGGACATTTCTCAATAAGTATAATTTGGATAGAGGGAAAAGGTTTATACTCTAATTTATACTGGCCTAATTTATCAGAAGTACATAATCTAAGGTTATATTTACTACATCAATGTTTCTCCGAGAAATTCTGTCCAACTCATCGTCCTTCAGAGAGAAGGGAGTCTGTTACTGATAGACAACGGGAATGTGCATTACCCAAAGACGACGGATATGACATGACAAAATCATCAAAACCACTACGATGGTCAAATGTTAGGCCAGCTGATGAAACGCCAAGTGCTGATAACTCAGGTAAGGCCACAACGCCATCCAAGAACAACAAGATTTGTCGCATGGTTGGCCTAAACGAGGGCTCTGAATGAGAGCACAACAATCCTAACTTTAAGACCAACTCCATTTGTCCTTGAACAAAATCAATGCCTATGTTTGGATCAACAGCCTGAAGAATATTACCTCTATTCCAGCATGAGAACACCCAATCGACCAAAATCAGATCATCACTGTCTTGTCTTGGCTCTATCGGCCTCCTACCACAGGCAACTTCAAGCAAAAAAGCCCCAAAGGAAAATACATCACTACTAGGTGTTGCCCTACCGGTTCTAGTATGCTCTGGTGCAAGATAACCAAGAGTACCAACGACACGAGTAGAGTGAGGATCTGTTCCATGACCATATAGCCTCGCGAGGCCGAAGTCTCCTAACCTTCCATTTAGTTCACCATCCAACAAGACATTACTGGCCTTAATATCTCGATGAACCACTACGTGGTCACATTCTTCGTGTAGGAAAAATAGTCCTGACGCTACGCCTCTAATGACTCTGAATCGTTGGTTCCAACTGAGGGTGAATCTTGGTTGGTTGAATAAATACTTGTCTAGACTTCCATTAGGCATGTATTCATAAACCAAAAGCAACTCTCCTTTTCGCCTGCAATATCCTAAAAGTGGTACTAAATTCCTGTGTTGTATACGACCGATGCTTACAATCTCTGCAACAAATTCCTTCATCCCTTGTTGTGATTCTTGTGATATCTTCTTTACAGCTATCTCAAGTTTCGAAATAGGCATCAATCCTCTATAAACTTTACCAAATCCTCCAGCTCCCAGTAGTTCCTTTTCTCTGAATCCCTTAGTAGCAATATACAAATCTTTATACTTGAACCTTTGTGGTCTATAGTCAAGTTCCCAATCATCAAGAAGTTCTTCATATTTCTTTTTCCTTCTTATATAATAAACCACAACTGAGATTGCTATAACTAAGGATACCAAAGTGATTACTGGTAAACCAGTTGTTAAAAATCTTGGTAACTCTTTGCGCCCAAGACGAGGAAGATTAGGAAGTTGAGAAAGTTCTTGAGCTTTTCCATTTGTCTTGAAACTCCATCCCAAGATATAGTGATGTGTTGGGACTGAACCAGTTGATGATGAAAAACCAACATACATATTCTCATCAAGAATAGGTGAAAGATCATATTTAAAAGCCAAGAGTGGCCTTACTGGTTTTCCCACATATAATGGAGCTAATGTTACATTAATATGCTGAGTGTTGCCATCATAATCCACCCAAACTTGCATTGGCTGGCCACTTATAAGAGTCAAGTTATGAAACAAGCCAGTTTCATCATAATAACCTGCTGTCTGAACTGCTATAGAATTCAATCCATTGATATCAATTCCAACATGATTGTCATTGATATCATCAAATTCCTTACTTATGATTGTATCAAGCTCAACTCCAACAACATGGTTTGAACTATTTCCATTATTGGTTGAGTTAAAAAGGCCAAGATGGTGGCTAGGAAAAGCTCCCTCAAGTCCTCTTTTTGGCGCGATAACGAAAACCAGTCCATGACCACTCAAATTTCCATAATCAGACCTTATGTCAAACACAAAAGTTGTGGAGAAAGAAAATGCAATACCATTAGGTGAATTCTTGAAATGAATTGGATTTGGATAAAAAGCATGGCCCTGATCTTGTGTTTTAGAATTTGTTAATAGCAATAGGCCATTTGATGTGAATTCAGCTATGCCATCCAAGCTAAGATTCCTTGATTGGAATCCATTGTAAGTGAATCCATCAACTTCACAAGAAGTTGGTGCAAAATCAACTAAGAAGAAAGCCACTAATATGACAAGATTGAAAAACATTGGCAAATGTTCTTGATTGGGAAACTATAGTGACCAAATGAAGCTTTATTCTACGGATTATATTGTTTTAATGCAGGCTAATTAATGAGTCTTCGTACGTCAATGTCATAAAAAATGAGAAAATCAATAAATGCATTAAAAATGTACATACGACAGGCTATGTCCAAGTCTTCGATAGTAATTCAAGAAGGTCATATTCCATGAGTCATTGGCCAAGTCTTCTCAAGTAATCCAAAAATATCATCTACCAAGTTGGTTCATCATTTTTGTACTAAAATTTGACCTACATAACCAAAAGAAAAGGGGGGGTCTATTTCGACTGCAGCCCTTTCTTCAAATATGTTTTTTCCCCTTCAAATGTCATTATTTTCAATTTTTTCTGAGCCGAAGGTTTATCGGAAACGTCTCCTTACTCTCACAATAGGTACAGGTAAGTCTGTGTATCTAGAGGCGGATCTACCTTGAGAGTTCGGGGTGCTACGGCACCCGCCCGCTTCTGTTAAAATTTTGAATATGTAAGTATATATCTAGGCTAAAACGTATATATAGTTAAAGTGTCAGCCGCAAGTCACAAACGTAATGCGGGAGCCACTGGTTCCGCCCTTTCTATTGGTCTTTGTGGCTAGAGCCAGGTATACTGTTTACCTAAAGAGTGGCACCAGCAACTAATAAATTCTGGATCCATCTCTGGCGCACATTATCTTCCTTAGATTCTATTTCTGATATTACACTAGATTTGTTGTTATTGTTGTTGTTGGCCATTACTTTCAATTGTTTAAGCAAAATGTTATAGCTTAATGTAGTAAAACATCTAAACCATTAGATACGGAGTACACAAACTAAGGAAGATAAAATTTGTAGATTTCCTTATTTGAATTAATTAAATGTTTTTGAAATTAAATAAAGTAATGATCGACGTGTCTGATGCTAACCACTTAACAGATATAGTACAAACTAAATAAATAATAACTACGAAAGAAAAACACATGATTTACCATTTGTAGGAATCTGTAAGCTCTGAAAATAATGTTGGCAAGTGGCATGACTTTAATAACATGCAATGAAAGGACCACATGTCCCGGTTCATCATACTAAGAGAAATTTGCACAAGTTTATTTTTCAAGATTCGGCACTCCATTTAGTAGGAAAAGGGGAAAGGTTGCTTTTGTACCACGGTGTTCATAAAAATTCGAAAAATTAAATCAAATGACGTATTAGGTATTGTGTTTGCCATTGGAGAATCAAAGTTACTACATGGCCCAGGCTTCTTCAAACCGATCATTCCTAGAGAAACCCCCATTATATATGAAAGTACCACGATACACATGGCCACAGAACCGAAGACTGCAAGCAACTGAGGGAGGAGGTAGCCCGTCTATTCAACGAGGGTCGCCTTCGAGAGTTCTTAAGCGATCAAGCCAAAAATCATTTGAGAGAAAGGGACGCCAACAGGAAAAACGAAAAGGAAGAGCCACAACATGTGATCTATATGATCGGTGCTGGGGTCGATATTCCACAAGGGCCCGTGTTCAAACGCACTAAAGTATCAATTACTAGGGAAAAACGGACACGAGATTATATGTCAGAAGGCACCGTATCATTCAACGATGAGGAAGCAGAAGGAATCTCTCAACCCCACAATGACGCTCTGGCAATTTCTATCTTTATGAATAAAATTCAAGTTAAGCGTATTTTAATTGATCCAGGGAGCTCGACAAATATTATTCGATTGAGGGTCGTGGAGCAGCTTGTCCTACAAGATCAAATTGTACCCGCAGCTCGGGTCCTGAATGGTTTCAACATGGCCAGCGAAATAACTAAAGGTGAAATCATTTTACCAGTGAACGCAGCAAGGACTATTTAAGAAACCAAGTTCCATGTAATCGAGGGCGACATGAGGTACAACGTCCTACTCGGAAGGCTCTAGATTCACAATATGAGGGCAGTCCCTTCAACCCTCCACCAAATGTTGAATTCCCAACGCCAGATGGAGTGAAAATGGTATATGGGGAGCAACATGCAGCAAAAGAAATGTTCGCGGTCGATGAGGTAATACCGATGTCGTCACTTTCGTCAACAAAGGGATCGGAGGTCAAAGGAAAACAGGAGGCTAAATAGCAACCATAGCCACCACCCTCGACTCAGTCGGACAAGCAGGGAGAGGAAGAGGATGATGACTGCTGGATCCTCGATCCTTAATTATCCCCATAGATTCCGACGCCACCAAATCAACAATCGAAGAGTTGGAACAGGTTATATTGATCGAAAACCTACCCGATCGAAAGTTATACCTGGGTACGGGGTTACCCTGAACTCAGGAAAAAATCATTAAATTTCTTATTGATAATATGGATTGTTTTGATTGGTCCCACTTATATATGACAGGGATCCCACCGGAGATCACAACACATCGATTGAGCCTGGACCCAAAGTTTAGACCGGTAAAACAAAAGAGAAGGCCCTAGTCCCAGGTATGACATACATTCATCAATGACGGGGTAACCAAACTTCTCAAAATAGAATCCTCTCGGGAAGTAAAATATCTTGAATGGTTAACAAACGTATTTGTAGTCCACAAAAAGGGGAACAAACTTTGGATGTGGATAGATTATAAAGATTTAAACAAAGCATGTCCCAAAGACTCTTTTCCTCTGCTAAATATCGATTGCATGATCTATGCCATGGCCGGCCACGAGATCCTTAGTTTTCTCGATGCCTACTTTGGGTACAATCAAATCCAAATGAACACGGAGGATCAGGAAAAGACTTCGTTCGTTACCAAATATGGCACATATTGTTATAACGTAGTGCCATTTGGATAAAAAATGCCGGTGCTACCTACCAACGCCTAGTGAACAAAATGTTAGAAGAACAAATAGGTAAATCAATGGAGGTATATATTGACGATATGTTAATTAAGTCCCTGCGCGCAGGGGACCATTTAACACATTTGCAAGAAGCC
Source organism: Nicotiana undulata (assembly GCA_005239495.1). NCBI lineage: Eukaryota > Viridiplantae > Streptophyta > Magnoliopsida > Solanales > Solanaceae > Nicotiana > Nicotiana undulata. Next base: position 11,942 of record MDKH01220911.1, on the reverse strand, counting down.
TTCAACATATTGAGAAAATACAACATGAAGCTCAATCCCGAGAAGTGTGTTTTCGGGGTCAGTACGGGCAAGTTCCTCGGCCTTATGGTGTCAAATCGGGGGATCAAAATCAACCCTGATAAAATCAAGTCAATCGAAGACATAACAGTCGTGTACAGCGTTAAGGTCGTACAAATATCAACAGGACGGATAGCTGCTTTAGGCCAGTTCATTTTGAGGTCTTCAGATCGAAGCCACAGGTTCTTCTCGCTACTAAAAAAAAGAACAATTTTGCTTGGACCCCGGAATGCCAACAGACATTGCAAGAATTGAAGCGGTACCTCTCGAGCCCACCATTGCTTCATACTCCAAAAGTAGACGTTAAACTCTACTTATACTTAGCAGTCTCGAAAGTCGTGGTAAGTGGTGTCCAAGTTCGAGAAGATCAAGGTACGCAATTTCCTGTTTACTATGTTAGTCGAACTTTAGGTAAGGCCTAAACCCGGTACCCACGCTTAGAAAAATTAGCGCTTTCTCTAATAAGCGCCTCTTGGAAACTATAACCATATTTTCAGTGTCACCCAATTTGTGTGGTGACCACTTATCCTCTGCATAAGCCCAAACGTTCGGGCTGATTGGCCGAATGGGACATCCAACTCAGTGAGTATGATATCGAGTATCAACCTCGAACGACCATCAAGTCTCAAATCTTAGCAGACTTCGTGGTCAACTTTACGCCAGCCCTCGTACCCGAGGTCGAAAAGGAACTTTTGTTATGAACAGGTATATCTTCGGGGGCGTGGACCCTTTTTACAGATGGCACTAATGTAAAGGGGTCCGGGCTAGGCATCGTTTTGAAGCCTCCCACAGGCAATACAATTAGAAAATCTATCAAAACTTCTAAGTTGACTAACAATGAGGTCGAGTATGAAGCCATGATTGCAGGTCTCGAACTAGCTAAAAGCTTGGGAGCAGAGGTCATAGAGGCCAAATGTGACTCCCTACTTGTGGTAAACCAAGTCAACAGAACCTTCGAGGTTTGAGATTATCGAATGCAAAGGTACCTGGACAAGTTGCAGGTAACACTACATCGGTTTAAAGAATGGACCATACAACATGTGCCTCGAGAACAGAACAATGAAGTTGACGCCCTCGCGAATTTGGGGTCATCAGTCGAAGATGACGAAATTAGCTCGAGGACTATCGTACAACTTTCGAAGTCAGTAATTGAAGAAAGTCATGCCGAAATAAACTCCATAATCCTAACTTGCGATTGGAGGAATAAATATATCGAGTATCTAAAAAACGGGAAGCTCCCATCAAACCCTAAGGAATCGAGGACTTTACGAACAAAGGTTGCATGATTCATATTGGCCGAAGATGGAACGTTATACAAAAGGATGTTCGATGGATCGTTGGCAATATGTTTTGGCCCAGGAGAGACCGACTACGTCCTACGAGAAGTTCACGAGGGTACTTGCAGAAACAATTTCGGTGCCGAATCATTAGTTCACAAAGTCATCAGAGCAGTATACTATTGGGCCAATATGGAAAATGATACTAAAGAATTCGTTCGAAAATTCGACAAGTGCCAAAGATATGCACCGATGATCCACCAGCCTGGAGAGCAACGTGATTCAGTCTTATCCCCGTGGTCGTTCAAGAAATGGGGAATGGATATCGTCGGCTCTATGCCATCGGCTCCAGGTAAAGCTAAATTCATTCTTTTTGTGACTGACTATTTCTCTAAGTGGGTTGAAGCACAGGCCTTCGAGAAAGTCAGTGAAAAAGAAGTTATAGACTTCATCTGGGATCACATCATATGCCGATTCGGGATACCTACCGAAATTGTATGCGACAATGGAATACAATTCAACGGCAGCAAAATAACAAAGTTTCTTGACGATCACAAAATAAAAAAGATCTTATCGACATCGTATCATCCTAGTGAGAACGGATAGGCCGAATCAACAAACAAGACCATCATTCAGAATCTAAAGAAAAGATTGAACGACGAAAAAGGAAAATGGAGAGAAATTTTTCCCGAAGTCCTTTGGGTGTATCGAACAACGTCAAAATCCAGTACGGGGGCAACACTGTTCTCCTTAGTATATGGCGCCGAAGCTCTGATCCCGGTCGAAGTGGGAAAACCAAGCGTCTGGTTTTGATACACAACAGAAGAGTCGAATCACGATGCTATGAATACGAGCGTCGAATTACTAGATTAAAAATGGGAAGCCGTCCTCGGCCGAATGGCCTCACAAAAGCAGCGCATCAAAGGTACTACAACCGAAGAGCCTTCGCCACTTTAGAATCGGGGACTTAGTTTTGAGAAAAGTCACCCTCAATACTCGAGACCCGAACGAAGGAAAACTCTGCCCAAATTGGAAAGGGTCGTATTAGGTCCTCGATATCATCGAAAAGGGATCTTACAAACTTGGCACGATGAACGGCGAACAATTGCCAAATAATTGGAACATATTACTCCTCAAATGATACTATTGCTAAGGTATGACCTTCTCCTTTATCATTTGTATTTTATACTAACTTGTTGTAGGTGTTCGAACGAAGGCATCAAAGTTCTCTCCAAACACGAAGTCCTTAGGTTTGAAAGCACACGTTGCGCACTTTTTCCTTCAACCGGTTTTTATCCCAAATGGGTTTTTCCGGCAAGGTTTTTAATGAGGCAACCATTTTCGTGCTAACTTAGAGAAATTCAACATTATCTGAGGATTCTTTACAACCAACCTAGAATACTGGGGGGGGGGGAATCACCCTAAGATGTTATATTTTCAAGCAAAAAACTTCATATCAACAGGGTCTCGATAGGTAAATTTGGTAAAGGGTCAAACGGTCGAATGAACCGTGTCTATGTAGATTACTCGAGCCCTAGTGGAAAAACATGTATGCATGTATGATCTATTGAAAGAAGTATTTTTTCCTTACCGGATGTTCCATGCCTTAGTGAAATTTCTACTTTACAATTTCATACTTATGATTTATTGCGGAAACTGGCCCAAGGGCCGATCAAAACTAAAGCTCGAACAATCAACCCCGTACTCGGGGACTGCCGTCCAAAAATTGACATGTTCAAATTACTAAACTTCGATACCGTAAGACCTTAAAAAGGAAATCCTCAATTTCATAGGCCAAGGCCACCCCACTCGCGGACTGATGCTTCGCACAAGTTCGAAATATAATTGGGAAAATGATCCTGAGAGGCAGATCCCAACGCTACGGCCAAACTAGCACGGATCGAAGACATCCGAATTCCGCAATAAAACAGTCCTTCGGATCTTTTATAAACCGGTTAAAAAGGCTACCTTCGGAAAAATAACCAAAGGACTTCAATAATGTCATCCCTCAAAAAACCTTAAGGGGTATCAAACTGTTCGAACCTTCGAACAATTTTGTACTGAACAAAATTATGCTAAGGCACAAAGGGTTTCGATAACATTATAAAAAACCCAACTAGTATAGACTTACTTCGTGCTAAGGCATAACAAATTTTTATATGATTAAACTTATTAAGCCAAAAGGGAAAAAACCACTCTTCTGAGGCCATATTGGCCCGATTCAAGAGCCTAAGGGCCATTATATTTGAGAGTTCGAGATTTCATCCTCACTCAACTAAAACATAAGGGATTTCCTAATTCGAGTTCGAGCAAGTACTCACTCGACTACAAAATCCTCACAAGGAATGAAGTATATCAGAATTTTCACAAGGCATAAAGAAAATCGTAATTTTCACAAGTCAAAAAAATTGAGACAAAGTTCAAAAAGGAAATATTTTATATATACAAAGATATTTACAAGGGACCAATCAGTGTCCTACACAAAAACAAATACAAAAGCCCCTAGCTATCCTCGGACCCACTCTTGCTGCCATCATCATTATCATCGTCGCATCATCAAAAGAGGCCAATAATCTAGCATCGGCTTCGTGCTCTTTTGCCTTTGCTATCTCTTCGGTAAGATCGAAGGCTCGGGCGTGGATCTCCTCGAGAGTCTCCCTCCGAGATTGTCATTTAGCAAGTTCGGCAATCCAATGTGCTCGAGTGTTAGCAGTATCGGCAGCCTCCCTCACTTGAACTTGAGCAGCTTCAGCATCGGCCCAATAAATGGACACCATCTTATCAGCCTCATCTTTTTCTTTTTCGGCCTCAGCTTGGGCCTTTGCGAGTTCAAAAGCCAACCGAGCCTCGAGCTTTTCTATCTTGTTTGCCTGAGCCGAGCTATTTTCCTTCATACCTCAAAGATGGGCTTCGACTAATGACAATTGGGCTAGGACAGTCTCTTTCTCAGCAGCAAGGCGATCCATGCCTTCCTTCCACCCATAGAACTCCGCCTTCACTTGGTCAACCTCTTCTCGGAATAGCTCGACCATCTTGATCTTTTGTTTCAGCTGTGATATTGAAATGATAGCCTCCGTTCCCAAATCATGCCCATGAGCTTTTAAGAGTATCATTACCTTCTCGATCAAGTCGATCTGCTCCTTGTGAGCCTTAGCCAATTTGGCTCGGAGGTCCTTAATCTCCTCATCCTTTTTCCCACACTAGAGTTTGAGGGCATTCATCTCCTCCTAAAGCCTTTGGAGGTCGGCCTCGCACTGGATCAATTCGGCCCAAGACTAGGAAAAATTCTGTATATAGAAGGAAGGGAGATAGATAAATAATAGAAGAATGCTACAACAACAAAAGAACTAAAACTTTCTTGGTTCAGTAGTCGTTGGGACTCTTCGAAGAGGCTGGATACATCGTTCAGGTCGGAAGCATCCTCGACCCCATTAAAGCAATCGCCAACGGGATCGTCCCCACCGGGGACTCCGCATACTTTGGGGGTCCTCAAAGCTTGAGCATCCTGTATCGCCTCTTCGGAAAAGGAAGGAAGAGTTGGTGAATGACCTGTTATCACTACTCCAAGTGAGTCACTTGGGGCACTCTTTTCGACTCGAGGGGTTTCGGGACCATCCCCCTCGGATATGCTCGTCGTTTGATGAGAAGCAGCCTCAACTTCAGGTGATTCGGGGACTTTTCCCGAATCCTTCTCCAAGGCCTCATCAGCACAAGACGAGGCCTCGTCAACCGCCACTGATTTAGCGACCTTGGACGCCTTGATGGTTTTTATCGATCTGGTCACAAGCACCAAACCACCATCTTCATTTTCTTCTTCTTCCTCCCTTAGCTCCTGAACTACATGGGGAGGGAGGGCAGCAACATCTATCCTCGATTTGCTAATCGAGATCTTCTTCTTTTTGGGCTTTGTTTCCTCTGAGGTCGAGGCTATTTTTCTCTTATTATCCTTTGCCGGTTTTGGAACCGGCGCCGAAGCCTCCTCCTCACCAGACGGAGGCCGCATGGCCGTATCCTTTCTCAGGCCTACACACAAGGAAAATGGATAAGTATAAAAAGATATTATCAGACCATCAGATATATAAAAAGGAAGCTTACCATGGTTCTTTTCCTCCCATCGGCCTTTTACTAAATCGCGCCAACAGCGCTCAGCAAAAGTAGAGGCCGAGGCCAATTTTCGGACCCAACTCTTGATGTCGAGAATCGCTCGAGGCATCCAAGCGACCTTTGCATGATGAAAGAAGGCATTAATAGAGCATAGAAACAAAACAATGCATAAAAATTAATAGTGGAATAGTACTTACGCTTTGTGTTCCATTTCTCTGGAAATGGAATCTTCTCTGCCGAGATGAGGTCTAAGCTCTTCACCCGAACAAACCTACCTATCCAGCCTCGATTTTGTCCTTGTCGATGCTCATGAACGACACATTGGTTGCCCGACGTTGGAGTTTGATCAACCCTCGATAGATACGGGGGTTTACAACCTGATGAGGTTGTCGAGGGTGAATGGCATCCTATCGGTTTTGCTTATAAAGAATCGGAGCATGATGACTATTCACCAAAAGGAAGGATGGATTTGGCCTAAGGTCACCTGGTATTAACGGCAGAAGTCAATGGTGACATGGTCGAGATGGCCCAGCGTGAAAGGGTAAGTGTAAACACTTAGATTCCCTTCCACGTGGGTAGTAATGCTTTCTTCGAGGGATGGAATCACTACCAATTTATCCCCCCCCCCCCCCAATTACAATCCCTCTTGATCTGCTCGAGGTACCCCACAATTATCGAGCAAATATACCTCGACACATGCTCGCACCGACCAGGGACCGAGGAAGGTTTCTCGATCTTAAAATCGGATTTAAGGATACACGGGCCAGGAACACACTCCTCATAGAGCAGATCCACTGGCGTTTTGTCACCGGCCGGTCGTGAACAAGAAGTTTTCTCCTTCCGAGGAAATGTTTTAGATGTTTTCGCCATTTTTATGAGTTGAGGAAAGAAGAAGGTAGTAAGATTTGGTGTTTGAAGATTGGCGGTGAAACCTGAAGATTAATAGAAGAGAAGAACTTAAGAGAGGTAAAAACTTAAAAGATTAGAAGAAAGTGAAAGTAAAGTTTGATTCAATAAGGAGAAGGCCTATTTATGGATTTACGGCGACGCTTCAACAATATTAGTGGCCGCCCACCAACTGACGCTCATTACTCATTTTGGGAACTGTACCGACGGGGCGTTTTGTTCGCTTCCATCGCTTACGTCATGGGGATAATGTCACAATTTGTCGAGGTCAATAAAAACCAAAGGCTCAATTTGTTTCTTGTCATTACACTCCAAGAAACGAGGTGACTATCTGCATAAGGGGCCACCCGATTTTACTATCTGATCGAGACCGGAGTGTTACATCGAAGCTCGATTTTGACTAAAACACGAAGCTGATGCATCATGTTCGAGATCGAAGTTTCTTTCGAGATCGAGGTTGGTTACAATCGAATCCAAGAGAGACAAACACCGAGTGATATCATAGATATCCTAATAATAGAAGAGCGAGATATCCGTAACTGGTCAGGGATCACGGCGTAAATCTCGGAACGGATCAAATCTGAAGCGGTTGATTAGCTATTAGGTGATTCCTTCTGTAATTAGAGTTATATCATAAGTAGAGTTCATCTACGATATAAAGGAGGGTTCTAATCATTTGTAAGGCATCATTATTCAGAGAGATTGAAGCAATACAATTCTTTCTTTCTCGCTTACATTATTGTTCATAAGTTTACTCTATTTTCCTACTGTTCTTTCACTTATCAGTTTGAGAGTATCTCGACTCGAGGACTGAAGTTCTATATGAACACTAGTTTGATTTACTTATAATTCAATTCTGTCATTTATCTTCATATTCATCAATTAGTGTTGAGTGAAATCACACATCCTTAAAACCACAATATATGTTTAATTGTTATCCAAATTTTAGGGTAAACACGACCAAAGCTGACAAAAACCAAATCAGTAAAGAAAACCGACTTAATTGGTTTGGTTTGGTTTTAATATTTGAAGCTGACTTAATTGGTTTGGTTTTTTTTAGGGAAAAACCGAACCAACCTGTATATGGTCAAAACCGGGAGTGGCCGATTTCGAGGTTTCTGCGGCATGCCGAGCCCGACCTCGATTGTATCGGAGCAGAATCCGAAGACCGGCCTCGAGGTGCATTCCTTGAGGAAGCATATCGAGGGATAGACATACTTCGAGATAGAATAAATATCGAGGACCTTCATGGAAAGGCGGGAAACTCGCAAGAGCACGTGGTTAAGGCTGACAACGCCTACAAGAATAGTACAAGTTCGTACCGGACCATTAAGTAGTTGTACCAGCTATATTTCTTCGTAATAATTACACATGTACCATGTTGGTATTCCCCATCCTATATAAAGGGAACCCTTATCATTTTTTAGACAAATGATATTCAATACAAGAACAAGAACATTTTCTGTTCTCTAACTTAAACATACTCAAAAATTGTTCCATTGATTTATTGCTTTCATTTATTGTGTTTACTAATTGTTCTTCATTCATTGCTCATTATTGATCATAAAGGATATCCTTGAGGCCCTCCACATTGTTATTCCTTCATCCATCGCACTTCATTAAGCATTAGCTCGACCTCGAGGCCCTACTTCGGCCAGCTCAAGACTTTGTCTCGTGATAGCTTGGTTTACATATCACTATTTTCCTTTACTCTTACTTTATTTTCCTAACTCACATTTAGCGTTTATTGCCTAACAACTGGTATTAAGATAAATCACATATTTTTAGAACCACAAAATCAAATATAATTGTAATTACCATTTTCAAGGTAAACAATTGGGCGCCCACAGTGGGGCTAAAAATAATAGTGATTGTTTTAGTGCTGGTTTACTAAAAAACACAAGTTATTCTTCACGCTTTTTCTTGTCCAAGAATCTTTGATTTCAGGTCAAAATGTCTAACTTAGTGAATGCACATGAAAACAATGGTCCAGAGGATCATGGAGAGAACGGTGTAGTTGTTTCAGGCGTCGATGTACCACTGCAAAACCCTGAGATGGCGCCAGCACAAATCCCCGTGGATGTGGGCTCACACAACGCCTAACATGTAAATATAAGATCTCATATCGACGGAAGCATACGTTAGTAAAGCCAACATGAGGCGCAGAAAACCCTAGCTCGGGAGGAAAGAGAAGTTATCCTTCATGTCATTTTTGAAATGTTGCGGGCACAACAAGTGGCTATTGCTCATCTGCAAAGTCAACAAAAAAATCCAAGCACAGCGGGCACCAGAAACGGCTCCTCGAGTCGAACAGGCACCGGAGAGATCGAGCATTAACGGTTCAGCAGCAACCCCGCTATTATGAAGATGCTCGAGGACCTCACAAAGAGGATTGAATCAAGAGAAAAGAAGAGAGAATATAACGACAAAAAGGTAGAGACCTATAACTCGAGGGTCAATCAAATCCCGGGCGCACCCCCGATCCTGAAGGGTATAGATTCAAAGAAGTTCGTGCAAAAGCCATTCCCATCAAGTGCGGCTCCAAAGCCCATCCCAAAAACATTTAGAATGCCCGACCTCCCGAAGTATAACGGGACCTCCGACCCCAATGAGCACATCACTGCTTACACTTGTGTTGTAAAAGGAAATGACCTGAAAGACGACGAGATTGAATTCGTTCTGTTGAAAACATTCGGAGAAAGCTATCAAAGGGGGCCATAATGTGGTATCACAACCTACCCCCGAATTCAATTGATTCGTTTGCCATGCTGGCCGACTCTTTTATAAAGGCACATGTCGGTGCCATCAAGGTCGCTACAAGGAAGTCCGACGTCTTCAAAATCAAACAGAGAGAAAATGAGATGCTAAGGGAATTTGTATCTCGCTTTCAAATGGAGCGAATGGAATTACCATCGATCTCCGACAACTGGGAAGCGCAAGCCTTCGCTCAAGGCTTGAATGAACGAAGCTCGATAGCTTCGAAGCAACTGAAGCAGAATTTGGTTGAGTATCCCACAGTAACGTGGGACGATGTTCACAACAGATATCAATCGAAGATTAGGGTCGAAGACGACTAGTTGGGGGCCCCCTCGGGTTCAGTATATCCTAGCAGGCTCCTAGCTAAAGAATCAAAGTCTACATAGAAAGAGCCGAGATCAAGAAAAGAAAGATACCGGCCATATGTCAAAGACCAGAGAGACACTCCAAGAAGAAATATACCTCAAAATGACCCGAGGATAATTCGGGGCCAGAATTCAGGGGGACTTATGAGCAAAACAAGGTTTGATAGACATTCGAGGCCGACGTAGGAAATCGATGTCTTGAACATCGTATCATCCATGGGAAAGATTAGAGATACCAGATGGCCAAAACTCGCGTAGTCAGATCCTTCCCGAAGGGACCCCAGCTTAATGTGCGAATATCACGACATCCACAGTCATAGGACCGAGGATTGTATGCAGCTCCGAGAGGAGGTGGCCCGGCTGATCGGTGAAGGGCATTTTTGAGAATTCCTCAGCAATCGAGCCAAGATCCACTTTCGAGAAAGAGAGGCGAACAGGAGGAACGAGCCAAAATAACCTCAGGACATCATTCACATGATCATCGAAGGAACCCACATTTCTCAGGGATCCGTGATCAAGCGGACAAAAATATCCACCGCGACAGAAAAGCTAACTTGGAGCTATATGCCCGAGGGCATTCTTGCATTCAGTGAAGAAGACTTCGAGACCTTGTCTTAACTACATAATGATGCACTGGTAATTTCCTTTCTCTTGAATAACATTCAAATTAAATGCGTGCTCGTGGATCCAGGTAGCTCGGCCAACATAATCAGGTCGAGGGTGGTGAGGCGGCTCGGGTTGCTCGATCAAATTGTACCCACCTCTCGAGTCCTCAATGGATTCAACATGGCAAGCGTGGCAACAAAGGGGGAAATCATCCTCCCGGTCAACGTGGCCGGTACAGTTTAAAACACCAAGTTTCATGTCGTCAAAGGCGACATGAGATACAATGTATTGCTTGGAAGGACGTGGATACACAACATGAGAGCAGTACCATCAACTCTTAATCAGATGATGAAGTTCCCAACAAAAGGCAGTGTAAAACAGTATATGGAGAGCAGCATGCAGCAAAGGAGATGTTCGCGGTACACGATGTAGCACCAACATCCACTCCCTCCACCTCGGATGACCCAGAGGACAAATAGGTCCTCGAGGACGATGAAGAAGACTTCCTCGCTCCTCGAACCTTAGTTGCCCCCGAAGAATCGGACGCAACAAAATCAACGGTTGAAGAGCTGGAGCAGGCTGTTTTGACCCAACATCTCCCATATCGAAAGGTATACCTGGGAACGAGATTAACCCCCGAACTCACGAAAAAACTCATTCAATTTCTTGTTAACAACATCGATTGCTTTTCTTGGTCCCATTTAGACATGAGAGGGATCCCGCCGGAAATAACCACCAATTGACTAAGCGTCGACCCCTAGGTTCAAACCGGTAAAGCAAAAAAAGAAGACCTCAGTCCGAGGTAAACCATGCATTCATCAAGGACGAGGTAACAAAACTCCTAAAAATAGGGTCCAGTAGGGAAGTAAAATATCCTGAATGGTTGGCCAACGTGGTAGTAGTTCCCAAAGAGGGGAATAAATTAAGAATGTGCGTAGATTATAAAGACTTAAACAAAGCATGCCCTAAAGATTCATTCCCGTTGCCCAACATCGATCGCTTGATTGATGCCACGGCTGGCCATGAGATCCTCGCTTTTCTCGGCGCCTACTCCGGATATAATCAAATTCAGATGAACCCCGAAGACAGGGAAAAGACTTTGTTCATCACGAAGTATGGTACATACTGCTATAATGTAATGCCCTTCGGGCTAAAAAAGGCAGGAGCCACGTACCAACGCCTAGTTAATAAGATGTTCGAACATCAAATGGGAAAATCCATGGAACTTTTCATTGATGATATGCTATTTAATTCCGTACACGCAGAGGACCATTTGACTCATTTGCAGGAAACATTCGACATCCTTAAAAGCTACAACATAAAGCTCAACCCCGAGAAATGTGCCTTCGGCGTAGGTTTGGGCAAATTTTTAGGCTTCATGGTGTGAAACAGGGGGATCGAGATCAACTCCAACAAAATCAAGTCCATCGAAGAAATCACGGTGGTAAACAATGTGAAGGTCGTACAACGGCTGACCGGGCGGATAGCTGCCTTGGGCCGATTCATCTCGAGGTCATTAGACAGGAGTCATCACTTCTTCTCATTACTCAAAAAGAAAAACAGCTTCAAGTGGACTCCAGAATGCCAACATGCCTTAGAGGAGTTGAAGCGATATCTATCGAGCCCACCTTTACTCCACACCCCGAAGGAGGATGAAACGGTGTACTTATATCTGGCCGTATCCGAGGTAGCGGTAAGTGATGTGCTGATTTGGGAAAAACAAGGTATGTAATTCCTTGTTTACTATGTAAGTCGGACCCTGGGAGATGCCGAAACCAGGTATATGCACTTAGAAAAATTAGCTCTCGCATTAATAAGTGCATCTCGAAAATTAAAGCCTTATTTTCAATGTCATCGTATTTGTGTTTTA
>ML254422.1:0-41604 GCA_005239495.1 Nicotiana undulata | reverse complement strand
GGGGGGGGGGAGGGGGAGAATTAGTTCCCAACCGCTGGATCAACAAAAATGAACGGTTGGGATCTAATTGAGTAAAACAACGTCGTTTCAATGGTGAAGGGGAAGGGCTGGACCGGGCAGGGGTTGGGCCAGGGGAAGATGGGCCGCTGAGGGTTGGACTTGGCCCAAATTAACCTTGAAACACAACCCTTTTCCTTTCTTTTTCAATTGATTTTAAATCTAATTAAACTAATTAAAATTCTAAAAAGGAAATCCTGAAATCCTTGAATTAGATTCTAAATTGTAGAATTAGATTAATTATCTATTTCTATCATCAAAGTAATTAATTATTTATAACCCATTAAAGACAAATATTAATTTTATGACTATAGCTAAATACGTAGAAATGATCAATTTTCCGTTTTAATAATGCAATTAGCTTATGCACTTAAATTCTGAAAATGCAATTAAGATCTAAACATGCTATGCAATGAAAAATGTTGAACATTGTTTGGTATTTTTCTTAATTTTTAAATACTATAAAATGTACTAAATGCAAAACAAAACATTAGCCAGAAAATCCTTTAAAATCTATAAAAAATTAAAATAACCTAAAAATCTATTTTGTGACTTTATAGGAGTATTATCACTCGGGCAAAAATCACATGCTCACAAAAACAAGTTTTACACATCTATAAATTAAGGATCTCTACTAGTCACAAGTACACAAAAAAATATCCACAATGTAGTCATTAAAGAGATTTGTTTAGGGGGAGATTTTTCTCTCGATAGTTTTTTTCTTTTATATTGGTTTTATCATATGTAGATCGATTGACCAAACCATTATAAACTATTATGCTTAGTTTAGTATATTTTTCTTTTGTCGTCAAGATTTATGGTCCACCAAGCTTTATGTTGTTAGTTTCCGCGTGTACCATGTTATTTCAAATCCAACAATTTTCTCATCAACCACTTTTCGTGGCCCTTTGTTGATCCTTTCATCTTGCTTCAGAACCTACCACTACCATTTTCCAACAGAGGTGCTCATCAGGATTCTAGAATCTAGATTAGTGTATGTTGGGGTTTCGCCCTTCTTTGTATGACAATTTCCAGTTGTATTGATGTGATTGTATCTAAATTGTTATCCAAGCTAAAGATGTATGCTGATACATAAATATTGAGGCAGGCGCCCTTCTTTATGTTTGGAAATTCGTTTTTTGTATTGTGTTATACTTAAAATATAACAACTCTGGCTTTTATGCAGATGAACGGATTAAGTATCAAAGGTGTATAGGGAACAAAAATTGAAGGCCAAACACCCATTAATAAATTAACCAAAACTCTATCAACATAACATAGGCTATTCACGCGCTCAAATACAAGTACTAATCACTTTTTATACCATGTCAGTATTCGTGTTTAATATACATATGGCATAAGATTGATAGTACTTACATTAGTTGAAACAAACTGAAAATTAGAGCTAAGTTTAAGTAGTTGTCTATATATGTATTTCGCTAAAAACAAAAAAAGTTTGTACATCATTTTTGGTGAAAATGAAACATGATATTTTTCAATGAAACATAAGTTCCATATATGGCAACAAAAGAACCCAAAACTATAATAACCCCGATAAAAATGACTTCTATCCCAACACTCCTTGAATAAGGCTTGTTGATCTTGAGATAGCAGATGCATGGGAACAATATAGACAGACTAATGCCTGTGAATGCCCCTATAAATGTCATAATATATTCGAAAAATGGAACGACTAATGCAATAATAACTGTGCTGATGACCAAAACTGTTCTGATGATGTAGCTCAAAGCATTACCCTTGCGGCAAGGGAATATATCTTCAATGGCCATTACAATTGGAGAGACAATAAGAGCGTACTTGGTTATTGGATTGATTATCGCCGTGTATATTGCAATCTTCGAACTAACTTTTCCAGTGGGAAGATTTAAGGTCACTTGCGACAATAAATTTTGCCCGTACATTAAATACCCAATTATTGCCATTGATCCATAAGTGATGGTGCTTAGTGTAAAGCACACGAGAAGAACCTATTGACAAGAAAAAGAAAAGTGGATTGGGGCAACAGAAGAAAACATAATAACTAATGGTTCAAAGTTTCCTTTTTTTTTCCGTTTCATTATGGACCTTTTAAGTTGAAAATTTCCCAAAAATCTGGTATAAGCAAAGGTAAACTGTTGCACAGCTATATAGGTTTATGCTGGAAATAAAAATAGCATATTTGACCTTAAAACATTTCATATAATCTTTGAAATCCAAGAATATTTTATCCTATATATAATGTATAATTCTCATCGTAATAATCCGTTAGTAATAGAAATTTTAAGGTTTAAGCAAGCGACACCATTAATAAGGTTTTCGGCACAGTTTGTGTCATAAAATTAACTTAATAAATAAAAGTTCTAATGAAATATTTAAGCTATTTGCCCTTGATTAATGGGTGGATCAATCTCTGCCCTCTTTTCAAGTAAAACATTTGCTTAATTGAAGGGATCATCTCTATTCAAATATTAGAGATGATATCAAAGGCATTGCAAACTCAACTTATTGAGTTTTTGCTAAAAAACATTGTTCTTCACTAATTTTGCAAGAAAGGGTTAGACTCAACATTTTAATTCTTAAAAAGAAAAAAAAATGCTAAGTGTACTGAAAATCTTCCAAGAAGGTATTAAAGAAGAAAGCAGATTAAACAATCTTTTTAAAAAGTGAAAGATACTTTTTCTGTTCCATTTCTATTTTATACGCCAATCTTTCTTCTTCTTTTTTTCATGAAAGATGTCACATTTCTATATTAAGAAGTGATCTTAGTGGCATGACGTTTTATATTTGCCCGAATATATCGGCAGACCATTAAACTTGTCCCCCTTTTTACTTAGACCTTATATCTTAAGTTCGTTTCACTTGAACATTTCAATCACATTTCATATGTTCCATTTAAGCTGACATGGCAAGGCATGTGTTCCTCACGTTTTCCAGGCACGTGACATGGTCCAAAAAACATGCTCCTCATTTTTCTTGCCGAAAATTGAATAGTTTTTACCGAAAATTAAATACTCTCTAATAAATGTTTCTTTTGATTTTTCATTGATCACACCATTCTATCTCCATCGATAGAATCACCTCCTCTACTCACCCCCTTCCCCTATTCCTCCTGTCCTACTGTATTCAGACGAACACGATGGAGAACTTTCCGACGAGCTGTGAGAAGAGAGAAACTGAATGATGGCAAAGGAGATCTACAACTTATAAAGGCTACTCGTGGGTTACAAAGGTTTTTGCTTTTAAGAGGCAATTTTAAGGATCTGCAACTTACAAAGTTTCCAACGACGTGAAAGTTTTTTGGCCGAACAAGTTCATTTCTAATCTAAAAATTTCGCAAAGTCGTTTCAGATTTGAGAATCTTTTTATCAGATCTAAACGCATTTCTTGCGTTCTCGTGATTTTTTGAAAACAAAGCAGGGGAGTCGTTGGGAACAAGGCGGAAGGAAGGGATCGTCGGGGAAGATGACCAATGGGTATGTCAGGTTCTTTTTTGTTTTTAAAAGTTGTTTAAGTTAAATCCATGTGTCCTTGTTTTATTCGTCACTCTGGCGTGTGAATTACACGCATCTTTTGTGTTTGGCTGCCTACAGATTTTGTGTCCGAGTGGCACATATGAGATGTGGTTAGAGTGTTCCAACGGAACGGACTTAAGATAGAGCGTTTGAGTGAAAAGTGTGGACAAGCTCAATGTGTTGTCGATGTATTCTGCCTTTATATTCTATCCTTAATGGCATAATGTTAAAACCTTAAAAATGTCATAGCATGCTTAAGCTCCATACACAGTCAAATATTGTCATATGAAAGAGAAACAGAAAGAGTACATGTTATCAAAAGAATTACCTTGGGAAATTGGCTCTTTTCCTTCATGGAATTGCAGAGTGTCGGAAAAACTGCATGACCACAATAACAAAAGGTGAACATGCTAACTGCAGTTGCCAATCCACTCCATCCCCAAAGTATACCTTTCTCCTGAAAACCCACACCATCTACTGCACCAACCCAAAAAACTACACAAACTAGAAGAATAGAGGCCAAAACTCCTCCAACGGAAACATAAGCCAATAATCCTAAGCTTCTTAGCCATGTTGTTGGCAATATTATAAGAGCAGCTAGAATGACAAATGCTTCTTTTCCTCTAATTTGAAGGTCACCGACATGAAAATTTGCATTTGGGAATAGCTTTTGCAAATTATCACCTTCTAATATGAGGAACTCAATTGCAACTAAGTATAGTTCAAGATACATAAAAGTTGATACTACTATTTTTCCTTTTTTCCCAAAAGCAAATTGACCAATGTCAGCATATGTAGTGATTGCCTGAGAGGCACTCATGCATTTTTGTAAAAGTAATCCGGTATAGCAACATAGAATTGCTACCAAGAAAAGTATTATCAAACTTAACCATCCTCCTTCTGAAAGTGCGTAGGGTACAGATAGTATTCCAACACCTATATGAGGAAAGTATATATGAAAAAAAGAGAGCATAAGTATGGGCACTTTCAATGATAGTAAAAAATATTTACACAGTTAGGTCAATTATAAAGTAGTTAGAGGTAAACATATAAGATAAATGTTAATTGAGACGCCTTTGAGCCAGAAAGTAAAAAAGAAATCCACAACAAGAAATTAAGTGCTTATTACTTCTTTCTTTTGTGTGTGAAAGATACTGAGACACTAACCTGATAATGCATTAACACCATTCAAGCATGTTCTAAAGAAAGAGGTTCCTCTGCTAGATTCCTCACGTTGTGGGATCTGATTTTGACTCTCAATTTTCTCCACACTGTGGGATTCCATATTTGGTGAGTGCCAAAATATTCAAATGCTTGCTAGTTTTTATACTGTGTTTTGGCAAATTAATGGAGAAAGAAGATATAATACTTTCAATGTTAGAAAGCTACTTTTACCAAAGAGAATCATGCAAATGCTAGGTTACATGTTGAAAGGGATACAGTTAGTTACTTTAGATGCGTTCAAATATATACTTTAAAAAGGAAGAGACATTCAATTTGACTAGGTTTTAAATTATGGAGTTTCCCCTTCTTTATAGGACAATTGCCAACTGTAATTATGTGATGGTATAAAATTGTTTCCAACTAGCTAATGATAAATGCCGATATATATAAATCTACGACGCTGGCGCCCTTTTTATGGTTTATGGTATAAATAGAATTCTATTTATGGTAAATGTCTATATTTTAGAGAGACGTTAGGGATTTTACTTGGTGGCTAAGTCACTCTTTCCCTATAAATAGAGGAGTTTTATTCCATTTTAATTGATCACATGGTTCAATAGGAATTCTCTCTCCCTCTTTCTCTGCAATATTATTCTTTTTCTTTTATTGTTTCATAACATGTTATCAGCACGAGACTAACCAATTGAGTATAAACTTTGAGATTGAGCATAATGATGGTCAATTCTAACTTTCTTCATGATTAAATTCTGGATTTAAGGTAACTATTTTACGTTATTTTTCTCTTTTAAATTCTTGAAATTCCATAATTTGATTTTAAATGCAAGCAAATACAATAAACTTTGATTATAACTCCTATAGAGTTTGTAAGAAATTATAACCACCAAAGTGGTAAAATTTCTATGCCTTGCCATGATCAAATTCATGTATGATTGTGGGACGTATATGATTAAATTGTACAGGTTTATATGGTTGTTGTGTCCTAGCCTCGTCACTACTTCGCCGAGGTTAGGCTCGACACTTACTCAGTACATGAGGTCAGTTGTACTGATGTTACACTCTGCACTTTTTGTGCAGATCCCAGTACAGGACCCTTCGAACCATAGATCGAGGTTGCTGCCTTTAGTCCAGTGGAGACCCGAGGTAGTCCTACAGGCGTCCGCAGGCCTTGGAGACCCCTTCTATCCTGCATCTTTTTTGTCCTTATCTATTTCTGAGACAAATGTGTATTTATTTTGTTCAGACCACTATTTGTAGTATTCGTAGTTAGTCCGTGAAATTGTGACACTAGTTATGGAAGCACTTTTGTTTTGGATTTTGTATTTTGTATTAGTATTAAATCAAACCATTATATTCTGTTCTTCAGCATTTTTGATTTTCGTTATTTTTGTTATATCATCTGGTAAACTGTTAAACATAAAGGAATAAGGTAAAATAATCAGTAATGTTGGCTTACCTAGCGGGTTTAATGTTAGGCGCCATCACGGTCCCGATGGTGAGAAATTTTGGTCGTGACAAGTTGGTGTCAAAGCACTAGGTTGCTTAGGTCTCATAATTCACAGAGAAGCTTAGTATAGTCTGAGGGATTGGTACGGAGACGCCTGTGCTTATCCCCCAGAGGCTACAGAGTTTAGGAATGACTCCACATCTATTCTTCTCTATCGTGCGATTTGATTTCTCAATGCTAATTGAACTTCTACTCTATTCTTTCGCAGATGGTGAGAACACGTGCTTCTTCATCCACTGATCAGCAGCCCGAGTCTCTAGTGGCAGCTCCTACGAGGGGCATAGGACGAGGTCGAGGTCGTGCTAGAGGCCGAGGCAGGGGCAGAGCTCAGCCCAAAGCAGCAGCACCAGCGGCGGAGCCTCAGGTAAAGTTTGCTGATGAGGTTCCGGCCCAGACAGCTCCGGCAGGGCCAACTCAAGTTCCCGAGGGGTTCATCGCTACCCTGGTACTCCAGGATGCTCTAGTCCGCCTAGTGGGCCTTATGGAGAGTGTCGCTCAAGCAGGCTTACTTCCTGCAGCACCAACCATCTCTCAGGTTGGGGAAGGAGCCTAGACTCCCGCTACTCGCACTCTGGAGCATATAGCTGCTCAGTTTCAGACCCAGCAGCTCAGCCAGCTGGGGGATTTCAGCCGTGTGTTGTGGCTCAGACCGGCGAAGGAGCAACTATGTCTGTTGGTGCTTTGTGTAGGTTGGACAAGTTCACCAAGATTTTCACTACCACTTATAGCGCTACATCTTCAGAGGATCCCCACGACTATTTGGATAGTTGTCACGAGGTTCTACGGAACATGGGGATAGTGGAGACCAATGGGGTCGACTATGCAACTTTTTCTCTGTCAGGTTCCGCCAAGACTTGGTGGAGAGATTATTGTTTGGCTAGACCAGCTGGATCACCAGCCTTGACTTGGGCCTAGTTCTCTCAATTATTTCTGGAGAAGTTTCTTCCTATCACTCAGAGGGAGGATTATCGGAGGCAGTTTGAGCGTCTCCGGAAGGGTTCTATGACCTCACTCAATATGAGACCAGATTTATTACCTTGGCCCGTCATGCTGTTATGGTACTTCCCACCGAGTGAGAAAGGGTGAGGAGATTTATTGAGGGACTAGCTAAGCCGATCAGATTGCATATGGCTAAGGAGACAGGGAGTGAGATTTCTTTCCAAGATGCACCAATTTGGCCAGACGAGTTTAGATGGTTCTATTACAGGGAAGTGGTCAGGGACCTGACAAGAGGCCCCGTCATTTTTGCAGGTTCAGTGGCGCCTCGTCTGGAGGCAGGGACTCATTTGGTAGGGTCCATCCTCCCAGGCTGTTTCATTCAGCACTTCATGTTTCTCACAATGCTACAGGTGGCCGTGGTTCTCATATGCAATATTTTTTATCAGTTTCCCTACAGTGCACCACCAGCTCCTATCAGTGCACCGCAGCTCCAGAGTTTTCAGGGTGGTTGCTCAGGTCGTCAGGGTCAGTTTCAGGGCCAACAGTCTCAGCAGCCGAGTACTTGTTATACTTGTGATGATCCGAGGCACATTGCTAGATTTGCCCTCGAGCCTTGAGCAGTTCTCAACACCAGGGTTCTCGTGCCATGGTTCCAACATCGGGTGTTCCACCGCCCGCTCAGCCAGCTAGAGGTGGGGGTCGAGGTGTTAGAGGTAGAGGTGAGGCCGTTAGAGGTGGAGTCCAGGCCGCTAGAGGTAGTGGTTAGCGAGCAGGAGGCCGTCCCAAGGATGTAGTTCAGAATGGTAGGGCCCAGCTCCGATGCTATGCTATTCCACCTAGACCTGAGGCTGAGGCCTCGAATGCAGTTATCACATGTACGATTTAAGTATGCAGCAGGGATGCTTCAGTTCTGTTTGATCCAGGGTCCACATATTCCTATGTGTCATCTTATTTTGCCCCTTATTTTGTTATGCCTCGTGATTCTCTGAGTACTTATGTGTATGTGTCTACACTAGTGGGTGATTCTAATGTTGTAGATCATATCTACCGTTCGTGTGTAGTGGTTATTGGGGGTCTTGAGACTAGTGTAGATCTCCTACTCCTTGATATGGTAGATTTTGATGTCATTTTGGGGATGGATTGGTTGTCACCTTATCATGCCATATTGTACTGTCATGACAAGACGGTGACCTTAGCATTGCCGGGGTTGCCATTACTAGAGTGGAGAGGGACTACTGGTCATTCTTCCGGCATATTTATCTCTTATATAAAGGCTCGGCGTATGGTCGAGAAGGGGTGTTTGGCCTATTTGGCCTATGTCTGTGATTCTAGTGCTGAGGGTCCTTCTATGGATTCTGTGCCCATTGTCCTTGAGTTTCCAGAGGTGTTTCCTGCAGACCTGCCGGTTATGCAACCTAACAGGGATATTGACTTTTGCATTGATTTGGTTCTGGGCACTCAGCCCATTTCTATCCTGTCATATCGTATGGCCCCACCAGAGTTGAAGGAGTTGAAAGAACAATTATAGGATTTGCTTGATAAAGGCTTTATTAGGCCTAGTGTCTCGGCTTGGGGTGCGCCAGTGTTGTTTGTTAAGAAGAAGGATTGATAGATGAGGATATGCATAGATTATCGGTAGTTAAACAAGGTTACCATCAAGAACAAGTATCCATTGCTAAGGATTGATGATTTGTTTGATCAACACCATTGTACCAAGGTATTTTCGGATATTGATTTGAGATCTGGTTACCGTTAGTTGAGGATTAGGGCATCCGATGTCCCTAAGACAACTTTTTGCACTCAGTACGGGCATTATGAGTTTTTAGTGATATCATTCGGGTTGACAAATGCCCTGGCAGCTTTCATAGACTTGATGAACCGAGTGTTTAGGCCTTATTTGGATTCCTTCGTTATTGTCTTCATTGATGATATTCTTATCTATTCCCACAGTTGGGAGGAGCATGAGAAGCATCTTCGATTCGTACTCCAGACTCTGAGGGACAGTCGGTTATACACCAAGTTTTCGAAATATGAGTTTTGGTTAAGTTTAGTGGCATTCTTGGGTCATGTTGTATCAGCAGAGGGTATTCAGGTGGATCCTAAGAAGATTTCGGCAGTCAAGGATTGGCCTAGACCCACATCAGCCACAGAGATCCGGAGTTTCTTGGGTTTGGCGGGCTATTACCGTCGGTTTGTGGAAGGGTTTTCGTCTATTGCAGCCCCGATGACCAGGTTGACTCAGAAGAGTGCCCAGTTTATGTGGTCAGATGAGTGTGAGGCGAGCATTCAGAAGCTCAAGACAGCTTTGACTACGGCGCCAGTGTTGGTTTTGCCCACAGGTTCAGGGCCATATATTGTGTATTGTGATGCATCTCGTGTTGGACTTGGTGCAATGTTGATGCAGAATTGGCAAGGTTATTGTATATGCTTTGCGACAGTTGAAGATCCACGAGACGAATTATCCAGTTCGTGATTTGGAGCTAGCAGCCATTGTTCACGCGTTGAAGATTTGGAGGCATTATCTATATAGCGTCTCATGTGAGGTATTCACATATCACAAGAGTTTGTGTTGATACCCAATTTTTCCTCAAATTATTTTTAAACTTGCATATATGCCTTCAAAATCAGTTTCTATAATGATTGGTATTTTGCTACAATTTTCCCACATTTCTGTTAATTAATTCCAATTTATCCAATATTTTTTATCTCCAATAATTAACCATAAATTGCATTACAAATGATTCCAAAATATTTCTTGGCTTAATACATCATTTTTTATCCTATTAGGATTTAATTATTTCACAAATTAGCCGAATTGGCATTATCTGACTATAATTGCAATAACTTTGCAATTATAGCGTAACTATATATTTCATGCTATTTTAATTCGATAATCAGTCATTTTATATTTTTAATACTAATTAATCACTTTAATTTCATCTATTTAGCCTTAATTTCATTTTATATAATTATTAAATAGTTTTATTAATTATTTTATGGGTATTTAACATCTAGCCACTCTTAAATTCAATTTTAATTCAATTTTACCCGGACCCCAACCCAACAAAATCAGCACGAAACATCAGGACCAGTCTTTAAATCATACCCGACCCAATCCCCCATTTGATCTGAGTCGTTGATTAATTCAAATCAACGGCCCAGGTTAATCCTTTCCGTAATTAATCCTAAAGACTACCCCCCCCCCCTCATTTTCCCCACTTCACCCTCACCGTCTCTCTATCTCCCTCTCTCTGGTTCTCTCTAGAACCTTCACACATTACCCCCTTCGTTGAGCTCTATCTCCCTTCTTCGGCCACCTCCCTTGCCGGAAATCATGGGGTCCTCACCCCTCCTAGCATGTGGCTCTCCTCGTACGCCACTTGTGTCACTGATGGAGGTCCTCAAGAGATCCTGGAGCGGTTCAACTCTCACCTATGGCCTTTCGTGCCATTCTCCGGCCATCCACGGTCGTCCGAGTAAGATTTCTTCATTATCCGGCTATAACCAGTGGTTCTTTAGCCGATTCTCCTTCCTTTGGGTTGTCTCTACGAAACCCTAACTTCTAAACTCTCGATTCTTCTAGATCTGTAATAGATCTATACATATTATGAGTTTTATTACTGTTTTATTTGAAGATTTTTCATTTTTCCTAAAATGATTCTTCGTCTACCAAACTAGGGTTCCTGAAACCGTTTTAAAAAATAGTTTCTCTTCTGATTTAAATCATTATGGGAATGTACACGTGGTAGAAAAATTACGTCAATCCATTGAAATATGATAGACTTATCGTATGGTTTTCATCATGTTTATCATTATCTAAACCTGTTCTCTTTGGTCTAATTTATTTTGCTAAAAAAATCTAGGTTTTCGGTTTTAATCCTATGTCCTAAGTGTATCTTTTATGATACGTTTGATTAATCTGCTAATGTGTTTTATTCTCATGAGCCTCTCAAGTTTCTATGATTTTAACCTATTGTTTGCTTATTAGACATGATGATTCTTTGTTTTCTCGCATGTATCGTGTTTGTTCTGTTAGTCCCTCTAATTGCTACTATTTTTCTATGAGATTCATGTTACTGTGATTATTGGGGTTTTGGCTCTTGTTATGTTGATTATACCATGTTTATTCTGCCGAGTCTTTCAATTATTTGCTATGCCCTATGTGAATCCCTAATTTTGTGTTTCTAATTTTTCCTAATTTGTGTTAATTCCACCCCAAATCCGTGTTATTTACTATTTTGAATCTCTGAATCTCTGTGATGGATCCTTCACTGATTCTTCTGATATCCTTTACCGATTTAAACCGTAAGGTATTTTCTTACCTTATTCTATGGTCGAACCATGCCGTTAAACTGATTCCTAAGTCCTTCTTTAATTGGAATATTCTGAACTTAGCCTCTATTACATGCTTTATTCTTTTACTATGCTGAAATTTATTTCCTTATGTGCCTCATATGGTGTCTTTCCTTATTGATCACTTGTCTCTCACTTTTACTGTGATGAAATTGCCTTATCGATTACATGTTTATTACCGTTTGAAATTTAACCCCTTAATTAAGGGAGCACTTAAACTAATTATGTGTTGACTGATTTTGATTCCTTATTTGCTGCTTAACTATGGACTTTACCTTATTTCTTCCTATTTTCAAAACTATATATACTCTACTCTCTCATTAGCACAGACACACGAACACACTGGTTCAATAACTCTCTCTCTCACAATTAAACTTTCTACTCTCTTTTCTGTGCTACTTGTTATTGTTCTAAGTTAGCCGGCTGCAAGCCAATGCTAACTATTGTGCTCTCCTATCCCCTGCCTTGTGTTTACTGTCTTCTTCCTTGGTATGTTCTAATTCAGATTCTAGTTCCCAAACCAACATGTTTCTTTTGCTGCTTCAATTCATTGTGTTTCTAATATGCTTCTATCTACTATTTTGTTGTTCAACATGTAATTAAAATCTTTTGCTTCATCTCGTATGTTAAGTTATGCATTACCTTTTATGATCAGCATGTCTTTATGAAACTTGAAACTTGTTTCAATGTACTCTACTTTATTCCTATGTTTGTAAACTAGTTTTGATTAGGGTACTCTACTGATACTACCTTAAGTTGTTTTTATGCTGACCCTGCACTATGTTATACCCCAATCCCATGAACCCCTTTAGATCTTTTATTCTGTATCTCTATGTACTTCTGCCTGCTATATGTTCACTATTTTGTGCTCAATGTGTCCCCAGTCCCCACTACCCCTTAGATGAATGTTTGTGGTATTAGACCTACCTTGGGTCTGTGGTCTGTGAATGTTACTGAACCTCTTTTGGTTCTGTATTTGGGTCTATTGTGAGTCAATTATCCTGCTCCCTTAAAAGCTGTTACTAAGTTCAGTTCTCCTTTATTTTACAAAACAATATTTTAACAAGTCACTTTTCAAATCATTTTCCTACTAAAACTTTCAAAACTATGTCAAGCACTCTCACTCTACTCCTAGATCCTTAAGTTCTGCCCCCTTAGCGTGAGCACTGCTTTGGGACCCTTGAGCTCCCTCTGAACTATGACACACTAAGGCTGGCCCTTCCACACTGCACTTACTCCACTATGGCTGTGAAATCTGGGTGTGAGCACTGCCTGGGATCCCTTGAGGTACTTAGGGAACTCTGACACACCCGGATTATGAGAATGGATGTGAAACATCATTTGGCATTAAGGGTATGGAGATCTGGGCCTATAGTGCAAGCTCCCTATAGATAACTTCTTAATTTTCATATTTCAGTTATGTAATTCATGCTCAATGGTCTGTAATAATTATTTGTAAGCAACTCTGGGGTTGGATAGTGAAAAAGGGATGGTAATATGTATGCTATAGTGTAGCCAAGGCTAGAAACCGTGCTCCTAGGTTTACTTTCTTATGTGCGCAATAGAATTCATGTTTAGGAATAATACATACGAAGCATGCCATGCATTAGACACCATGTTCCCTAGGATTCATATATACTATTTTCAGCATCTCACCATTACTACTATCACTTAGCTTTCCTGTCGCTAGGGTAAATAATAACACTAAAATAAACTGTCACTATGTGATTCTACCCTATGTAAACCTTACATGTCCTGAAAGCATTTAGAAATCCTGTTCCAGGATAAATACGTTAACATAATTTGTTATTCATGCAATTAGGTCTCATCATTGTTCAACCATGCTACGTACTTAGAAATCAAGTTCTAGGATAAGCAACATTAAAAACAAACTGTCACCTCTGCCGATTCTGCATGTGCATCATTCTGCATTAGATATCATGTTCTAGGATCACACTCGCCTAATTACACTTAGTCTAATTACTGATTCGTAAAAGAATATGAAACAATCGCCCCGCTCTAACAACTGGTAATAACTCCTGTATATTCTGCAACACTTAGAACTACATGCTCTTAGGTGTAGAAACCTAAAACTGTTAACACTCCTGATAACTGTTACATATGATCCTACGCCTAGGCAAGCCTTAGGTAATCAACCTTAAAATAAAAGTGGAAATGTCCTCTTGTGATTACTGTCTAACTATTAGCATGCTTAAAATTAGTAGGCAAAAACTGATTAGGACTTCCTCTCTGAGTTATGCATTAAATCTGTCTCTTTGTTGTTATCACTTAGATACCATGCTTAGGATCTGAATTTAGACCCAGACCTTAACTGTGTTTGAGTCATGCTGATTCCTTGTATTATTTGTGAAGGTATTTGAGCCCTTTCCTGTTTATATGTTATCCCCCTATCTGCAGTCCTATTTGTTTTTCTATATGTCGCCTTATTATTTTACCTTTAAAACCCGAGGGCTGCCTAGAACCTCCTTTATAGGATAAAAGTCCTAAATTCCTCCGGGACTAATAGGAAGGGATGGGTAACAACATACAATAGAGGTCGTGACCAACACTCGCTTTAATTACCTTCACGGGGTGGGAAAGGGTAGATATGGTCATGATGACCGGTGCGCTAATACCACGTGTAGCCCCTCTTCGAGGAGTGTCATACCGGGTATTGCATTGATGTGATCCATATTACAAACAAACCAAGGATACTCTTACTCTATATACATGCTTAGACTATAATCCTTTTCAACATCTATCTCTCTATTAACTGTTTTCAAACATATGTGTATTTAGACTGAAGTCCCCTACTATTTGGACAATATTTGTTTACTTGCTAGTTGTACAAATTCACAAATGCTATTTGGCCGGGAACCACACTTGTGGATCCCTAGGGGTGCCTAACACCTTCCCCTTAGGATCATTTCAAGCCCTTAACCTGTCTCTGGTTATCAAACGTAGTTGTAAATTAACCCGTGATAGGTTCCCTAACGCACCTTAAAATCGTTAGGTGGAGACTCTTCAAAACATGCAAACCCCTTTCCCAAAAGGAACGAGTTGTCCCAACCAATGTCATAAACCGTTTAAACTGGCCCCGAAAGGAGCGTTGGGAAAAAGGGGCGCGACAACATGGCGACTCTGCTGGGGATTTTAGGCTTTTACCATTTCAAGTTGCTTTGTGAATTTGTAACTCTTCCTATGTGCAATTACTTGTTTATTTCCTTTAAGCCTATAATTTTCTTCAAAAGTAACTGACATATCTTTCTTGTTTCCTTCCTTTGTAACTGTTTTAAATTATAAACTGATGTATTTACTGCTTTCATAATGTGCAAATACGTGACTACATGTTACTGTTTATTGCATTATTCATGATCCAACATTCATACTCCACTCGTACCAAAACAAATCCTATAGCAACGCTTGATGAGTTGTTGTGCCCTTCCTATATCATCACCCCCTAAAATCAGAAAGGCTTATTTGCGGTAAAACTAGTCGATGTGCGATGCGGTCGACGGTTCCGTGCCTTTCCCCCTTGAGTTGTCCGCTCAAGGGTACCGGCATAAAACCTCATAGAAACCTTACTCCATTATACTGTTGCATGCATCATGGTCAAACCTGGCAAGGCTAACGTGTTGTCCGCACAATAGCCTTTAAGATAGCCTTGTCCAAAAGTCCATTGGGTTTCCATAAACCCAAACGGACATCATCAAGCTCCGTGCATTTATTTGGAGAATTAAATGCTTCATGCTAATCGTTGATGTTAAATAGTCGAGTCTGGTGGGGGGGGGTCAGGGCCTAACCTTGTTTTCCTTGCAGAAATATGAAGCACGAAGTCCCTAGATTTGGCATGGTCACCAACATCCACCCAGAATTGCTGAGTTGGTAGGAAGATTTGCATTCTAGTGACAAAACCCTCGTCAAGAAATATCTGGGTAATCTACCATCCCTCCTGGATATCCATCCTAACAACATGATAGAGGCTGCTACCCTATTCTGGGACTGTGAAAGGTCCGTCTTCCGCTTTGGGGACATCGAAGTGACACCTAGAAGAAATAGGAGGATTGGCCGGTCTAGCTTGGGAACTCCGGGTTTGCTAATTCCTGAGAACCGCACAAGCAAGGGTTTCTTAAAAATGATGGGTCTAAAGAAGAACGCAGAATTAGGATGCCTGAAAGAATCATACATCCCTTTTGACTACCTGTATGAAAGGTACGTCCATAGAAAATCATACCGTACCTTCCATGATGAATTCGCCATCACATCCTTGGGACACATCCTCCGTAGGGTATTCGTCTTCATATTTTTCTTCTTGGGTCTAATCATATTTCCAATGAAGAAAGAAAGGATCCATACTAGGTTGGCTATGGTAACCAAGACACTAATGGAGGGAATTGGTGGGCAAAACTTCAGCATCGTGCCCATGATCATTTCAGACATATACCGAGCCTTAGAGAAATGCCAAAAAGGAGCAAAACACTTCGAGGGCTGCAATTTATTACTACAGCTCTGGCTCTTAGAACATCTGCAAAAGGGCCAATACCGACAAAAGTTTCAGCGAAGGGCATAGGATGACCACATCGCTTTCCACCATCCAAAGTGAATGACTTACATCCCTGACATGTGTCGCTCATCCCGAGAATGCCAAGGAGTGGGTTGAGCTCTTCGATAATCTGACTGAAGAACAAGTCCAATGGATGTTCGAGTGCTTTCCAATAGAAGAGTTCATCACCCGGTCCAGAGATGCACCATTCCTGATACTGATTGGTCTGAGAGAAACATACCCTTACGTCCCTCTCCGGGTTATGAGACAAGCAGGTAGGAAGCAAGTCATACCAAGGGTCGACAAGATGAGCCATTTCCAAGCCGACTTCCAAAATGATGATAGTCCTCACAAGTGCCAAGCCCAACACATGTAGCATTGTAAGATTGTAATGCAGAAAGACATCATTGAACCAAACAAATATCATGCCGGTTGCACCCCTTTCTATTCGGGATGGTTGGAAGACAATTGGGATGGTTTGGGCAAGCCAGGGTTTGTTTGAGGCCACAGGATTATGGATGAAAAGGCCGAGGCGCGGGTCAAATACAACCAGCTGCGCAAAAGGATCCGTGAATGCGAGAGCCAGCACCGCGAGATACACGAGTCCAACAAGAAGCTGATTGAGGAATGGAAAGACATGGCCATCAGTACCAACAAGAGGCTAGGATACTTAGAACGAGGCATAGTCGAGCTAGAGGGTAAATTCATCAAGAGGGTTGAAGACTGTCAAAAAACTGAAGGGACCGAAGGTGGACATCTAGCCAGAGCATACCTACTACTGAGACTTCGCGAGTTGGGAAAGCTGTTCGAGGGAATCAAGGATGCCGAGTCCGGGGAAGGTTCTTCTGCGACCAAGTAGATAGGAATTTCTTTTCGCTTGTTAATGTAATAAGGCCAATGGCCATTAGTGACTTTACTTCTTGTTTATTTAGTGTCATTTTGAGATTCGTCTATTTTTATCAATGAAATGAGGCATTTAGGATTTTAAGTTCTCCAAATCAATTTGTCGTTAGGCCTACCTCGGGCATAAAGAGGTTCCCCAAATTAGGACGCGCTTTACATTCCCGCACTATGTGTTTAAATACTGCAATACTTTTTCTTAGAATCCTCATTGACTTGGTTACCTTTTGTTTTATTTTTGTTTTCTTTTATTATTCCCCTCCCCAAAGGTTAGTTCGTGCACTCTGGCATCATCATCCTATCTCACAAGATCCAGGGGCCCTCCACCCTCTCCTCCTCCTAGTCCTCCCAAAGGTAAGAACAAAGGCAAGAAGAAAATGGAAGATTTAAGCAACATCAGAAAGTAGTACACTGAACGTGTAGAGGCCACTAATGGCCAGGGTAATCGGGTTCCAAACGAAACTATGTCGCAACTTGAACAAAAGTTGTTGAAATTCCAAGAGGAGCTTGATCAGGTTTGAAATTTGGAAAACATGGCATTCACCCTCAGCGTCCCAGACCTCAACCTCCCCAACATTCAGAATCCTACACCTCCTCAAAATATCCCAAAATAGCAAAATCATCACGCAGCTCATCATCACGCTACTCCACCAAAGAACCAAACCCTCCCAACACAATGTAATACCTGCCATACTCCAAAAACTACTCCACTACTCATCCCAGAACCGCAAAACTCCACAAACGACCATTTCCACACCCATCCACTAGGCCACCACAATAACCCCATCTACGTGGTGACTATGTCGCACTCCACCCAACCTATCCCATACACACCTGAGTCTGATGAAAAGGATCTGCTTATCAGGTACTTGGACGAGGAACTTAAGAAGCTGACCAGCCAGGTTCAAGGCGTTGAGGGAAGCAAGGGAGTCGAGGGGTTGAACTATGAGGACCTCTGCATACAGCCCGATGTCAAACTGCCCGAGGGGTACAAACCTCTTAAGTTTGAAATGTTTGATGGTACAGGTGATCCAAGGGTCCATCTGAGGACCTACTGTGACAAGCTGGTTGGAGTGGGAAAGGATGAGAGGATCCGCATGAAGCTGTTCATGAGGAGCTTGAAAGGAGATGCATTGTCTTGGTACATCAGCCAAGATCCCAAGAAGTGGTCGAATTGGGTGAGCATGGCATCTGACTTCATGGACAGGTTCAGATTTAATACAAAGAACGCACCAGACGTGTTATACATCGAGAATTTGAAGAAGAAGCCCACGGAAACATTTTGCGAGTACGCTACTCGCTGGAGGTCCGAAGCTGCTAAGGTCAGGCCCGCCTTAGATGAGAAACTGATGAACAAGTTCTTTGTGTTGGCTCAGGACCCGCCATACTATGAGCGATTGATGATGATTGACAACCACAAGTTCTCCGACATTATCAAATTGGGTGAAAGGGTTGAGGAAGGTATTAAAAGTTGTATGGTCACAAATTTCGAAGCCTTGCAAGCTACGAATAAGGCTTTACAGTTCGGTGGTGTGTCCAAGAAAAGGGATGTGGGAGCCGTGATGGTTGCACAAAGAGCCAAATCCCCACTCAAATACCAAACTTACCCAACACTTCCACTCACATATCAGCCAACACCAAATTACCAAGCACCCTCCCCCTCATACCAAGCTCCACCACCAACTTATCAATCATCCCCACCACCTACATATCAACCTACTTCACCCAGATACTCCCAACCCGCTCCTGTTTAACACACTTACAACTCTCAGCCATCCCATTATCAATCACCCCCCGCACACTAAAACCTTCCTAGACCTCGACCTAATTTTGACCGCAGACCTCTAAAACAATATACCGCCATCGCTGAACCTATCGACCAGCTGTGTGAGAAGCTAAAGGCTGCTGGTTATGTCACCCCCATCCCTGCTGCAACCCCTGAAAATCCTTCCCAGTGGGTTAACCCAAACAAGTCCTGTGCATACCACTCCGGCATGAAAGGACACACCATCGATGAATGTCGTTCTTTGAAGGATAAAATACACTCCTTGATTGATAACAACATCATTGTGGCAAAAGAATCCACTCCAACGTCTGCAACAATCCTCTTCCAGACCATAAGGGTGGAGTCATCCACATGATTGAAATAGAAGACAACTAGGACCCCGAGGGATTGATCGGGTTGATCGTAGAAAGTGATGACCCAAAGAAACCGGCAGTTACTCTCAATCCAATCATAGTCCATATTCAGCCGGATGAGGATGCTGAGGTAGATATGTCTATACCTCTTGAGTTTGAAGCAGCGCTGCCCATGAAGACACCGACGCAAATTGAGGTCGAATTCATGTCTTTGGAAAATGCACCCGCACCATTTGAGGTTGCAATCCTGCTACCTAAGGCACATGTTCCATTCGAAGTGAGGGTAGCCGCGCCGATCACAGTGGTGATATCAACCATGCCACCCTTCTATACAAATGTTGTACTATGGGACTATACAGTCGAGGCAAGAAGGAACGGCAAAGTCAAGACTGAAGAAGCTACCGCAACACAGGGTATGACAAGAACTGGTAGAGTCTACACACCTGAACATCTGGCGGAATCAAGCAAACAGGCTTCCAACAGGCCACCCATTATCGAGACAGGTCCAAACGACCTTTGGAGGAAAGTACAGGCTAAGGAGTATTCTGTCATAGACCAATTGAACAAGACGCTAGCTCACATATCCATTCTTTCCTTGCTGCAAAATTCAGAGGCACATAGAAATGCTTTGTTGAACGTGCTGAATGAGGCGTATGTGTCGAACAATATCACTAGTGGGTAAATGGCCAATATGGTAGGCCAAGTGTTGGAAAGCCATAAGATTACCTTCCACGAGGACGAGTTTACACTTGAAGGGCTGGGTCACAACAAAGCACTGTACATCACTCCACAATGCGAAGACTATTTCATCACCAGAATTCTGATCGACGGAGGTTCCAGTCTCAATATCTGTCCGTTGGTAACATCAAGAAATTGGGCAAAGGGCTGCATGAGATAAAAGATGGATCAATCAATGTAAAGGCTTTCGATGGTTCTCAAAGGTCCACCATTGTTGAGATTAGTTTGTACCTGCAGATGGGACCAACTTGGTCCGAGGTTGACTTCCAAGTAATAGATGTACCAGCGTCCTACAACTTGCTATTAGGATGGCCATGGATTCATGCTACTGGGGACGTAACATTAACGCTGCACCAGGAAGTGATGTTCGAATGGAACCACCAGAAAGTGATCATTCATGGCGACGGTAGCAACCCTATTTACGGTCGCTATACTATTTCGGCGATCAAGGGAAAAAGGAAGCTAGGTGGAGAAACCTACCACCACATTGAATGGGTCAATGCCATAGATAGGGAAAAATTGTAGGATAGCAAGATCACAAGAATGATGAACTGGCGAGGGTATGAGCCAGGTAAAGGACTCGGCAAGAACCTCCAAGGGATCTCCAAACCCATAAAGCTCAAGAAACATGGCACCATTTTCGTCTTAGGATACGAGTACACTTGGGAAGAATTCAAGAGTTGGTCGCCACCATGGCGTGGTCCTTACTACCCATTGGAGCATCCGATACCGCGCCTAGAGTAGAATGTTCACCAGGCCGACATTATTTATGGGACAGATGAAGAAGAAGCACTTGCAACATTGAGGAACTTATTCCCGGAGGATAGTGACATGAATTGTTGTGTTATTCTCAAGGAGGAGCGGGAGGAAAGCCCTTCCATACAGGCCGTGAGTAGAGGGGCATATCTCAAGAATTGGACCGTTAGAACAGCCAGAGCCCGACGAGCCTCGGGGTAGCAAGGCTAAAAGAAGCATTGTTCATTGTTTTAACCAAATGATTCTCTTTTCGCATTTTTCAATTCCTGCAATAAGATCTTCAATGTTCAAAACATTTATTCAATTTATCAAAAGCATTTCTAAAGTTTTATGAATCAATACTTATTACTGTTGTTTTTCTTTCACTACTTTATATATACAGTATTACTATTACTTATCTTGATGAACCAATGACTGTGACATGCAACGAGACAACACAACAAACGGACATCGATTTAGAAGATGATGATATACCTGACAAGATTATCAAAGAAGTCGAGAATTTTGAGAACAGACCTAAGTCCAACCTAGACAAGATTGAAGTTGTCAACTTGGGAGATTCGGAAAATGTCAAGGAAACTCGCATCAGCATTCAGTTGTCGCTGTCAGAAAAGAAAGAATACACAGAATTTCTGAAGGAGTATGAGGATATATTCGCCTGGTCATAGGATGACATGACTGGTCTGAGTACATCCATTGTGGCTCACAAACTGCCAACCAATCCAATGTGTCTGCCGGTAAAGCAATAGCTCGGAAATTTCAAACCTGACATGAGTTTAAAAATCAAGGAGGAAGTCACCAAGAAGATCAACGCCAAGGTTCTCAGGGTAGTCGAGTATCCGACATGGCTAGCTAACATCATGCCAGTGCCAAAGAAAGATGGGAAGGTCAGAGTCTGTGTTGACTACCGGGATCTCAACCGTGCCAATCCAAAGGATGACTTCCCTTTGCCTAACATACACATCCTGATCGACATATGCGCCAAGCATGAGATACAATCATTCATGGATTTCTTCGATGTTTACAATCAGATCTAGATGGATGAGGAAGACGCTGAGAAAACGGCTTTCATTACGCCGTAGGGAGTGTACTGCTATAAGATGATGTCGTTTGGCCTAAAGAACGTTGGGTCCACCTATATGAGGGCTATGACCACTATCTTCCATGATATGATACACAAGGATATCGAGGTATATGTGGATGATGTTATTATCAAGTCCAAGAAAGACACTGACCACCTAGAAGATCTGAGGAAGTTCTTCAATAGATTGCGAAAGTATAATCTGAAGCTAAACCCCGCGAAGTGTGCATTCGGGGTGCCTGCTGGGAAACTGCTTGGGTTTATTGTCAGCCGTCAAGGAATAGAACTGGATCCGTCGAAGGTCAAAGCCATTCAAAAACTACCACCGCCAAGGAACAAGAAAAGGGCATTCGACATAATTAAGGAATACCTGTCAACACCACCAGTCCTAGTACCACCGAGCCAGGTTTACTACTCTACCTTGCAGTGTTAGATGGAGCTTTCGGCTGCGTTCTGGGGCATCACGATGAAACAGGAAGGAAGGAACAAGTTATTTATTATCTTAGTAAGAAATTCACTCCGTACGAGGCTCGGTATTCTCTATTGGAATGCACCTGTTGTGCTTTGACTTGGATAGCTCAGAAGCTGAGGCATTACTTCTGTGCCTACACAACATATCTTATATCGGGGATGGATCCCTTCAAGTACATTTCTCAGAAGCCCATGGCCACTGGCAAGCTAGCCAAGTGGCAAATCCTACTGAGTGAGTTCGACATTGTCTATGTGACTCAGAAAGCGGTCAAGGGGCAGGCACTGGCAAACTACCTTGCTGAAAACCCTATGGATGGATAATACGAACCCCTGAAAATGTACTTTCCCGATGAATAGGTATCATTCATAGGAGAAGACATTGTAGAATCCTATGACGGTTGGAGAATGCTCTTCGATGGAGCGGCGAATGTCAAGGGAGTCAGCATTAGAGTTGTCCTGATATCAGAAACTGGTCAACACTATCCGATGTCTGCCAAACTGAGATTCCCTTGCACCAACAATATGGCAGAATACGAAGCCTACATCTTAGGGCTCAACATGGCCATTGATATAAACGTCCAGGAGCTGTTAGTGATTGGTGACTCAGATTTGTTGGTACATCAGGTACAAGGAGAATGAGCTACCAAGAATTTCAAGATACTTCCGTACCTACACCACGTGCAGGAATTAAGAAAGAGGTTCATGAAGATAGAATTTTGGCATGTCTCAAGAATCCAGAACGAGTTCACCGATGCATTGGCCACTCTATCATCTGTGATACATCATCCAGATAAGAACTTTATTGAACCTATTCCGGTGAAGATCCATAGCCAGCCGGCCTACTGTGCCCATGTTTAAGAGGAAGCAGATAGAAAGCCCTGGTTTCATGATATCAAAGAGCACTTGGCAAACAGAGAGTATCTAGAGCTTGCAAATCACACTCATAAATGCACGTTTCAGGGTTATTCAATAACTTCTTTCACAGCAGAGGAATCCTGTATAGAAGGACTCCCGATTTGGGACTACTAAGATGTGTCAACGCTAAGGAAGCATCCAAGCTACTAGAGGAAATTCATGATGGGACTTGCGGCCCGCATATGAATGGTTTTGTTTTAGCAAAGAAGATACTCCGGGCTGGTTACTTTTGGATGACTATGGAAACGGACT
Source organism: Nicotiana undulata (assembly GCA_005239495.1). Lineage (NCBI taxonomy): Eukaryota > Viridiplantae > Streptophyta > Magnoliopsida > Solanales > Solanaceae > Nicotiana > Nicotiana undulata. The sequence goes on along the minus strand of ML254422.1, from coordinate 18,259 downwards.
GCATCCAGTATGTCAGGAAATGCCACCGCTATCAGATACATGCAGACATGATAAAGGTACCTCCAAACGAGCTTAATGCCACAAGCTCACCGTGGTTGTTCGCCGCTTGGGGAATGGATGTTATTGGACCGATCGAGCCTTCCGCTTCCAAAGGATATAGGTTCATCCTATTAGCAATCTATTATTTCACCAAATGGGTCAAAGCAACATCCTACAAAGCAATGGCTAAGAAAGTTGTGGCAAACTTTGTCCGCGACCGCATTGTGTGTCGATTCGGAATTCTAGAATCAATCATACTGATAATGGTTCCAATTTCTACAGCGACCTGTTGAAATCTATGTGCGAGACTTTCAAAATCAAGAACAAGAATTCCACAGCCTACAAACCTCAGATGAATGGAGCTGTAAAAGCCGCCAACAAAAACATCAAGAAGATATTGAGGAAAATGATAGAGAAGCATAAGCAGTGGCACGAGAAGTTATCATTAGCTTTACTGGGATATCGCACCACAGTCTGCACATCAACCGAGGCAACCCCCTATATGCTGGTTTATGGTACAGAGGTTGTCATCCCTACCGAAGTCGAGATTCCATCCTTAAGGATCATACAAGAAGCTAAGCTCAGCGATGCAGAGTGGGTAAAAAACTGTTACGAGCAACTGGCCCTCATAGACGGAAAAAAAAATGAATGCAGTATGTCATGGTCAACTCTATCAGAATAGAATGTCCAAAGCCTTCAACAAAAGAGTCAAGCCGAGATCGTTCGCACCAGGGCAGTTGGTGTTAAAGAAAATCTTTCCATATCAAGAGAAGCCAAAGGGAAATTCTCTCCCAACTAGCAGGGTCCATACATGGTTCACCGAGTGCTAACAGGAGTAGCACTCATACTTGCAGAAATGGGCGGAGAAGTCTGGCCAAAGCCAATCAATTCAGACGCAGTCAAACGCTATTATGCGTAATCTGTAAGCTTTTCTCAATGTTTTAAATTGAACTACGCCTAACCTGATTCCCGTTTAAGAGGGGATACGTAGGCAGCCCTATGGGTTCGGTCATAACTCAATAAAATTTTTATTTTTTCCCGCAATTGGAAACTGGGGCAGAATTTTGAGGAGGACCCTCAAACTTTCGAAGTAATTTCAGCCGATCACCGCACGAGCAACAGTCAGAAGCGTTAATATATCAAACTGGGGCAGAATTTTGAGGAGGACCCTCAAAATTCCATAGCAGGAGATCTTGCAATGTCTTGAACCACGTCACGGTCGTCGGTTCATCTAAGATCTATTTTGAATTATACTTCATTTTCACAAAATCATGCATGTTTGTTCATGAAACAGCTTTGTTTAGCAAACGCTACCCCAATGATACAGACAGTATCATCAGATCAAGTCGAATAAGTCAAGCAAAGCCAGTGGGGATACGAACTAACCTTCCCCATTTACAAAACTCACGATTTTCTTTGGATGCAGGCACAAAGAATAAACACGCAGATAAGTCACAAATTTCATCACAGTTACAAATGCCAAAGATCGATGTCCGCATAAAGAACGAGCATGTTCAAAGTCACAATTTCTCGAAACCATCACACTTGCCGACTGTTGCTATCAGTACAAACATACAACGCTCCGTAGTCACAATACCTACAATGATCACAACATTGAGATCTATTATCAGCTAAGAATTTCCATTGTCATTTATTTAATTTTTGCATAAAGCTACCATTCTGCCTTCTGGGACTAAGCTTTGTCTCCATCTGCATTCTTGCATAAGGCTACCATTCTGCCTTCCGAGACTAAGCACTGTCTCTACCTCCATTTGCATAAGGCTACCATTCTGCCTTCCACCCTGCATAAGGCTACCATTCTGCCTTCCATCTGCATAAGGCTACCTTTCTGCCTTCTGAGGTTAAGCTCTACCTCCATTTGCATAAGGCTACCTTTCTGCCTTCCGAGGTTAAGCTACCTCCATTTGCATAAGGCTACCATTCTGCCTTCCATTTGCATAAGGCTACCATTCTGCCTTCCATTTGCATAAGGCTACCATTCTGCCTTCCGAGACTATGCAATGTCTCCATCTCCATTTGCATAAGGCTACCATTATGCCTTTCGAGACTAAATACTGTCTCTATGTCCATTTGCATAAGGCTACCATTCTACCTTCCATGTGCATAAGGCTACCATTCTGCCTTCCATCTTGCATAAGGCTACCATTCTGCCTTCCATCTTGCATAAGGCTACCATTCTGCCTTTCGAGGTTAAGCTCTACCTCCCTTTGCATAAGGCTACTTTTCTGCCTTCCGAGGCTAAACTCTGCCTCTAATTTATTTTTCAAGACTAAGCGTTGTCTCAAGCATTATTTACTTCACTTCCCTTTCGGGCTAAGCTCTGCCCTTCAATACGCAAGACTAAGCTCTGTCTTGTCAACATCATACTACTGCATTTCTAATGGGCTGAAATATCGCCAACTTATCTAAAGGCGTCATCGTTCAGAGGCACCATCTTCATGGCCCGAGAACACCATGCCATGGACTGAGGATATCTTTCAATTTTGCATATCATTATTCAAAGGCGTCATGGTTTGGAAGAACCATCCTCATGGCCCGAGAACATCAGTTCATGACCTTCGAGTCCTGCATCAAACAATCAATGGCCCAGGACATCATGATCTAAGGACGTCATCCTTAACAGTCCGAAGACAACATTCATGGTCCGACGGGAACTTGCATCATGTTTAAATTACGCACAATATATGCACGTATTATTTATTTGCAGGTAATCCAGAAAGCAGCAGTCATCCTAGCAGGAGCGGTCCCTCTCCAGTTCTCCTAACTACCCCGTAAACCGCTTATTCATCCAGCCTTGTATGTTGCGTTCGTTCTTGCAAAAACTCCATCGGTATACTTAGACAATGGCTCCTGAACTACATACGGCCCGACTCCTGTAAAACCATAGATATGTAGGCAACTCAGAAACCAGGGTACGACCTAAATCTCTTTAAACCGCTTCCCTCGGTCAAAATTGGCCATCATATCTTTACCCGACAACTCTTTCATCCTTCCCGGGTAAAGAGGGGTAGCTGTTGATACCCAATTTTTCCTCAAATTATTTATAAACTTGCTTATATGCCTTCAAATCAATTTTTATAATGATTGGTATTTTTCTATAATTTTCCCACATTTCTGTTAATTTATTCCAATTTATCCAATATTTTTTATCTCTAATAATTAACCATAAATTGCATTATAAATGATTCCAAAACATTTCTTGGCTTAATATATCATTTTTTATCCTATTAGGATTTAGTTATTTCACAAACTAGCCAAATTGGCATTAGTTGGCTATAATTGCAATAACTTTGCAATTATAGCCTAACTATATATTTCATGCTATTTTAATTCAATAATCAGTCATTTTATATTTTTAATACTAATTAATCACTTTAATTTCATCTATTTAGCCTTAATTTCATTTTGTATAATTATTAACCATTTTTATTAATTATTTTATGAGTATTTAACATCTATCCACTCTTAAATTCAATTTTAATTCAATTTTACCTTGACCCCAACCCAATTGAATCAGCCCAAAACATCAGGCCCGGTCTTTAAATCATACTTGACCCAATTCCCCATTCGATCTGAGCCGTTAATTAATTCAAATCAACGGCCCAGATTAATCCTTTCCATAATTAATCGTAAAGACTAACCCCCCCCCCCCCCCCCCCCCCTCATTTTCCCCGCTTCACTCTCACCGTCTCTCTATCTCCCTCTCTCTGGTTCTCTCTAGAACCTTCCCACCTTCCCCCTCCGTTGAGCTCTATTTCCCTTCTCTTGTCACCTCCCTCGCCGGAAATAATGGGGTCCTCACCCTTCCTAGCTTGTGGCTCTCCTCCTACGCCATTTGTGTCACTGATGGAGGTTCTCAAGAGATCCTGGAGCAGTTCAACTCCCACCTACGGCCTTTCGTGCCATTCTCCGCCATCCACGGCCGTCCGAGTAAGATTTCTTCATTATCCGGCTAGAATCAGTGGTTCTTTAGCCGATTCTCCTTCCCTTTGGGTTGTCTCTATGAAACCCTAACTTCTAAACTCTCGATTCTTCTAGATCTGTAACAGATTCATACATATTATGAGTTTATTATTGTTTTCTTTGAAGATTTTTCATTTTTTCTAAAATGATTCTTCGTCTACCAAAGTAGAGTTCCTGAAACCCTTTTAAAAAATAGTTTTCCCTTCTGATTTCTAGACTTATCGTATGGTTTTCATCATGTTTATCACTATCTAAACCTGTTCTCTTTGGTCTGATTTATTTTGCTAAAAAATCTAGGTTTTCGATTTTAGTCCTATGTCCTAAGTGTATCTTTTATGATACGTTTGATTAATCTGTGTATGTGTTTGATTCTCATGAGGCTCTCAAGTTTCTATGATTTTACCCTATTGTTTATATTAGACCTGTTGATTCTTTGTTTTTTCGCATGTACTGTGTTTGTTCTGTTAGTCCCTCTAATTGCTACTATTTTTCTATGAGATTCATGTTACTGTGATTATTAGGGTTTTGGCTCTTGTTCTGTTGATTATACCATGTTTATTCTTCCGAGTCTTTCGATTATTTGCTATGCCCTGTATGAATCCCTAAGTTTGTGTTTCTGATTTTGCCTCATTTGTGTTAATTCCCCCCCAAATCCGTGTTATTTGCTATTTCGAATCTCTGAATCTCTATGATGGATCCTTCACTGATTCTTGTGATATCCTTTACCGATTTAACCCTTAAGGTATTTTCTTATCTTATTATATGGTCGAACCAGGCTGTTAAACTGATTCCTAAGTCCTTCCTTAATTGGAATATTCTGAACTTAGCCTCTATTACATGCCTTATACTTTTACTATGCTGAAATTTATTTCCTTATGTGCCTCATATGGTGTCTTTTCTTATTGATCACATGTCTCTTACTTTTAATATGTTGAAATTGCCTTATCGATTACATGTTTATTACCGTTTCAAAGTTAACCCCTTAATTAAGGGGGCACTTAAACTAATTATGTGTTGACTGATTCTGATTCTAATTCCTTATTTACTGCTTAACTATGGAATTTACCTTATTTCTCCATATTTTCAAAACTATATATACTCTACTCTCTCATTAGCACAGACACACGAACACACTGGTTCAATTACTCTCTCTCTCACACAATTAAACTTTCTACTCTCTTTTCTGTGCTACTTGTTACTGTTCTAAGTTAGCCGGCTGCAAGCCAAGGCTAACTATTGTGCTCTCCTATCCCCTGCCTTGTGTTTACTGTCTTCTTCACTGGTATGTTCTAATTGAGATTCCAGTTCCCAAACCAACATGTTTCTTTTGCTGCTTCAATTCATTGTGTTTCTAATATGCTTCTATCTAATATTTTGTTGTTCAACATGTAAATAAAATCTTTTGCTTCATCTCGTATGTTAAGTTATGCATTACCTTTTATGATCAGCATGTCTTTATGAAACTTGAAACCTGTTTCAATGTACTATACTCTATTCCTATGTTTGTACACTAGTTTTGATTAGGGCATACTCTACTGATACTACCTTAAGTTGTTTTGATGCTGACCCTGCACTATGTTATACCCCAATCCCATGAACCCCTTTAGAGCTTTTATTTTGTATCTCTGTGTACTTCTGCCAACTATATGTTCACTATTCTGTGCTCAATGTGTCCCCAATCCCCACTACCCCTTGGATGAATGTTTGCGGTATTAGACCTACCTTGGGTCTGTGGTCTGTGAATGTTACTGAACCTCTTTTGGTTCTGTATTTGGGTCTATTATGTGTCAATTATCCTGCTCCCTTAAAAGCTGTTTTACTAAGTTTAGTTCTCCTTTATTTTAATAAACTATATTTTAACAAGTCTCTTTTCAAATCATTTTCCTACTAAAACTTTCAAAACTATGTCAAGCACTCTCACTCTACTCCTAGATCCTTAAGTTCTGCCCCTTAAGTGTGAGCACTGCTTTGGGACCCTTGAGCTCCCTCTGAACTCTGACACACAAAGGTTGGCCCTTCCACGCTGCACTTACTCCACTATGGCTGTGAAATCTGGGTGTGAGCACTGCCCGGGATCCCTTGAGGTCCTTAGGGAATTCTGACACACCCGGATTATGAGAAAGGCTGTGAAACATCATTTGGCATTAAGGGTATGGAGATCTGGTCCTATAGTGCAGGCTCCCTATAGATAACTTCTTATTTTTCTTATTTCAGTTATGTAATTCATGCTCAATGGTCTGTAATAATTATTTGTAACCAATTCTGGAGTTAGATAGTGAAATAGGGAGGGTAATATGTATGCTATAGTGTAGCCAAAGGTAGAAACCATGCTCCTAGATTTACTTTCTTTTGTGCGCAATAGAATTCATGTTTAGGAATAATACATACGAATCATGCCATGCATTAGACACCATGTTCCCTAGGATTCATATATACTGTTTTCAGCATCTCACCATTACTACTATCACTTAGAAATCATGTCTCTAGGGTAAATAATAACACTAAAATAAACTATCACCATGTGATTCTGCCCTATGTAAACCTTACGTGTCCTGAAAGCATTTAGAAATCCTGTTCTAGGATATATACGTTAACATAATTTTTTATTCATGCAATCAGGTCTCATCATGCTACAACCATGCTACGCACTTAGGAATCATGTTCTAGGATAATCAACATTAAAAACAAACTGTCACCTCTGCCTATTCTGAAACTATGTCTAATATTATGATTTTGTGTGCATTTAGAAACCCTGCTTTAGTGATTCTGCACGTGCATCATTCTGCATTAGATATTGAGTTCTAGGATCACACTAGCCTAATTACACTTAGTCTAATTACTGATTCGTAAAAGAATATGAAACAATCCCCCTGCTCAACAACTAGTAATAACTCATGTATATTCTGCAACACTTAGAACTACATGCTCTTAGGTGTAGCAACCTAAAACTTTTAACACTCCTGATAACTATCACATATGATCCTACGCCTAGCCAAGCCTTAGGAAATCAACCTTAAAATAAAACTGGAACTGTCCTCTTGTGATTACTGTCTAACTATTAGCATGCTTAAAATCAGTAGGCAAAACTAATTACGACTTCCTCTCTGAGTTATGCAATAAATTTGTCTCTCTGTTGTTATCACATAGATACCATACTTAGGATCTGAATTTAGACCCAGACCTTAACTTTGTTTGAGTCATGTTGATTCCTTGTATTATCTGTGGAGGTGTTTGAGCCCTTTCTTGTTTATATGTTATCCCCCTATTTGCAGTCCTATTTGTTTTTCTATATGTCGTCTTAGTATTTTACCTTTAAAACCTGAGGGTCTGCCTAGAACCTCCTTTATAGGATAGAAGTCCTAAATTCCTCTGGGACTAATAGGAAGGGATGGGTAACAGCATGCAATAGAGGTCGTGACCAACACTCGCTTTAATTAACTTCATGGTGTGGGAAAGGGTAGATATGGACATGATGACCGGTGTGCTAATACCACGTGTAGCCCCTCTTCGAGGAGTGTCATACCGGGTATTGCATTGATGTGATCCATATTACAAAAAAACCAAGGATACTCTTACTCTATATACATGCTTAGACTATAATCCTTTTCAAGATCTATCTCTCTATTAACTATTTTCAAACATATGTGTACTTAGACTAAAATCCCCTACTATTTGGACAATATTTGTTTACTTGCTAGTTGTACAAATTCACAAATGCTATTTGGCCGGTGTGGATCCTGAGGGGTGCCTAACACCTTCCCCTTAGGATAATTTCCATCCCTTACCCTGTCTCTGGTTATCAAACGTAGTTTTAAATGAACCCCTGATAGGTGCCCTAACGCACCTTAAAATCGTTAGGTGGCGACTCTTCAAAACATGCAAAACCCTTTCCCAAAAGGAATGAGTTGATCCAACCAATGTCATAAACCCTTTTAACCGGCCCCAAAAGGAGCGTTGGGAAAAAGGGGGCGCGACATTTTGCAATACTTGTTCAAGCAAAAGGAGCTAAATTTGAGGCAGAGGAGATGGTTGGAGCTATTGAAGGACTATGACATCACCATCTTGTATCATTCGGGGAAGAGAAATGTGGTGGCCGATGCTTTGAGTAGGAAGTCAACCAGTATGGGTAGCCTTGCGTATATTCCAGTTGGGGAGAGACCTCTTGCTTTGGATGTTCAAGCTTTAGCCAATCAGCTCATGAGGTTGGATGTTTCTGAGGCGGTCGTGTTCTAGCTTACACAGTTGCTCGTTCTTCATTATTTGATCATATCCGAGATCGGTAGTATGATGATCCTCATCTGCTTGTCCTTAGGGACACGGTGCGGCACCGTGGTTCCAAGCAGGTTAAAGTTGGAGATAATGGAGTTTTGCGGATGCAGGGTCGTATTTGTGTGCCCAATGTGGATGGGCTTCGTGAGTTGATTTTAGAGGAGGCCCCAGTTCCCGGTACTCCATTCATTCGGGCGCCGCAAAGATGTATCAGGATTTGCAGCAACATTATTGGTGGAGGAGGATGAAAAAGGATATTGTGGTGTATGTAGCTCGGTGTTTAAATTGTCAGCACTTAAAGTACGAGCATCAGAGGCCTGGTGGATTATTTCAGAAGATTGATATTCCTTAGTGGAAGTGGGAGTGTATTACTATGGATTTCGTTGTTGGACTCCCACAGACTTAGAGGAAGTTCAACACGATATGAGTTATTGTGGATAGGCTGACCAAGTCAGTGCATTTCATTATTGTGGCAGTTTCCTATTCTTCGGAGCGATTTGCTGAGATTTATATTCGGGAGATTATTCGTCTTCATGGTATGCTCGTGTCCATCATTTCTAATCGAGGTACGCGGTTTACCTCGCATTTCTGGAGGGCAGTTAAGCGTGAGTTGGACACGCGGGTCCAGTTGAGCAAAACCTTTCATCCTCAGACGGACGGACAGTCCGAGTGTACTATTCAGATTTTTGAGGATATGCTCCGCGCCTGTGTCACTGGCTTTGGAGGTTATTGGGATCAGTTCTTGCCATTAGCAGAGTTTTCCTACAACAACAGCTATCAGTCGAGCATTTAGATGGCTCCCTATGAGGAATTATATGGTAGGCGGTGTCGGTCACCAGTTGGATGGTTTGAGCCGGGAGAGGCTCGGTTGTTGGGTACAGACTTAGTGCAGGATGCCTTGGATAAGGTTAAGGTTATTCAGGATAGACTTCGTTTAGCTCAGTCCAGACAAAGAAGTTATGCCAATCGCAAGGATCGTGATGTGGCATTCATGGTTGGAGAGCGAGTGTTGCTTCGGGTGTCGCCCATGAAGGGCGTGATGAGATTTGGGAAGAAGGGCAAGCTAAGCTCTAGGTTCATCGGTCCTTTTGAGATCCTTGATAGAGTGGGAGAGGTGGCTTACAAACTTGTGCTGCCACCGAGTTTATCATATGTGCATCCAGTGTTCCATGTGTCTATGCTTCGGAAGTCTCACGACGATCTATCCCATTTGTTAGACTTCAGTAGTGTCCAGTTGGACAATGAATTGACCTTCGAGGAGGAGCCGATAGCTATTCTAGACCGGCAGGTTCGTCAGTTGAGATCGAAAAGTTATCCTTCAGTTTGGGTCCAGTGGAGAGGTCAGCCTGCCGAGGCAGCTACCTGGGAGTCCGAGTCTGATATGCGGAGGCGATATCCCCATAATTTTCCCGATTCAGGTACTTTTCTATGTCCGTTCGAGGCCGAACGATTATTTTTAGAGGTGGAGAATGTGATGACCCAAAAGGTCATCTCTTGTTTTAAAAGTCAAAACTGTGTTCCGGGGCCTTAAAAATGATCTTTTTGTCTCACCTCGATTTGCGTGCGCAGTCCGGGCGTATATCCGGAAAGCTCTTATGTGAAAAATTGAGAAAAATGCTAATTTTACCTTTAAATTAAATTAAAGTTGACTTCGGTTAGCATTTTGGGTAAACGGACCCGGACCCGTGATTTGACGGTCCCGAAGGGTCTGTAGGAAAATATGGGACTTGGGAGTATGCTCAAAATTCAATTCCGATGACCCTAGCCCGAGAAATGAATTTTTGAATGAAATTGTTTAACTGAAATTATAAGAGTTTTTAGAAATTCGACTGTGTTTGAATTTGATAGTATCGGGCCCGTATTTTGGTTCCGGGGCCCGGTACAGGTTTAATATGGTATTTAAGTTGTGACTGTAAAATTTGGTAAGAAACGGAGGTCATATGACATGATTCGGACCCGTAGTTGTAAAATTTTAAACTTTGAGAGTTCTTGAGATTTTCATTGATTTTGATGCTAAATTCGTTGTTCAAGATGTTATTTTGGTGATTTGATTGCACGAGTATGTCCGTAGGATATTTTTAGGGTTGTGTGCATGTTTGGTTTGGAGCCCCAAGGGCTCGGGTGAGTTTCAGATCGGCTTCGGGGTGTTTTTGACTTTGAAACATCTCGTGTAATTGATGTATCTGGTGCCTGGTACTTTGTGCTATGCGAACGCGAAGGGTAAACGGGGATGAGGCTGAGTTTGTTCTATGCAAATGCACAGACCTGGGTGCAAACGCATAGCTTTGGAGGGGTTGGTCAGGGAACTTAGGATAAGCCTGTGCGAACGCGACCCCTTATACGCGAACGCGAAGGCAGGGGCTAAGCCTTCGTGAACACATGGCTTATCCTGCGATCACATAAGTCCTCAGCAGGCTGCCCTTTGCGAACGTGGAAGTGTTCACCCGAACGCATTGAGCATCGTCGCCCAACACTTAAAACAGTAGAAAAACGGGAATTAGGCCATAACCTCATATTTTCAAAACCAAGGAAGCTTAGGGGCGATTTTTGACAAGGGATTTCATCACCAAATCATAGGTTTGTGTCCTTAAACTCATTTTCTTCATTTTCCATCAACACACATTAGATTTCTAGGCCTAAATCTTGTTCTTTAAGGGTAGAAATTAGGAATTTTAGGAGAATTGGGGATTTACAAATTTGGAAATTTAGACCTCAATTTGGGGTCGGAATTCGAAACTAATTATATATTCGGTCTCGTGGGTGAATGGATGATTGGGTTTTGGTCTGAACCTTGTGTTTTGACCAAGCGGGTCGAGTCGATTTTTGACTTTTTGGAAAATATGATAGAAAACATATAATTAAGCATTGGGGTTGAATTCTTTAGCATTTATTGATGTTGTCGAGTTAATTATGTCTAGATACAAGTGAATTGGAGGCGAATTCTAAAGGGAAAGTGCTGTTTGAGGCTTGAGTTTGGCCGTGGAACCCGAGGTAAGTGTTTGGCTTAACCTTAGCTTGAGGTAATAGGTATTTTGTCCTATTTACTACATGTTAGTGTTAAGTTCAACGTATAGGTTTCGTGATGAGTATCTATACGTTGGTGTCAAGCATGCTCGTGAGTCATATATTGTGATTTTTGTGATTTTTTATTAAGTACTACTTAGGTTTAATGTGATAATTATCTATTTTGATGGTATTTTGTTGGTGTTGCCTATTGTTGAGAATTGGTTCATGTTGAGATTTATTTCATGAAGCTTATTAATTAAGCGATATTGGTTATAGTTATTTCCCTTGCGGGAATGATATAGTTTCTATTGTTGACCCCCCCCCCTTTGCTGAGACGTTATGGTTTCTATAATTGTTTATTCTGTTGATTTCCTTGTCAAGATGATTTCATTTCATTTGTTTGGGTGAGAAAGAGTGTAAAGCACGAAGGGTGATGTCGTGTGTGATATTGTAAATGAGTGTTAAAGCACGAAGGGTGATGCCGTGCCGATATTTTGAGTGTTAATGCACGAAGGGTGATGATGTTCCATATTAATGAAATTAAAAGCACGAAGGGTGATGTCGTGCCATGATTATTTGAGAGTAAAAGCACGAAGGTGATGCCGTGCCGTTTCTGTTGATTTTATGGTGAAGACGAGAGTAAAAGCACGAGGGTGATGTCGTGCATTTGTCTCTGTGTTATTATTTTCGTTGTTTTAAGTTTGATATTTACTTTGTCGCTTTATTTTGTTATTGTCATAACTTGATCTTTCTTCCCCTTTTCCCCGTACTATCCTGTTTAATTCTTGTTTTTATTGTTTCTCGTATATGATTAAATTGTACATGTTTATATGGTTGTTGTGTCCTAGCCTCGTCACTACTTCCCCGAGGTTAGGCTCGACACTTACTCAGTATATGGGGTCGGTTGTACTGATGCTACACTCTGTATTTTTTGTGCAGATCCCGGTACTGGACCCTTCGGATCATAGATTGAGGTTGTTGCCTTCAGTCCAGTGGAGACCCGAGGTAGTCATGCAGGCGTCCGCAGGCCTTGGCGTCCCCTTCTATCCTGCATCTTTTCTGTTCTTATCTATTTCTGAGACATGTGTATTTATTTTGTTCAGACCACTATTTGTAGTATTCGTAGACAATCCGTGAAATTGTGATACTAGTTCTGGAAGTACTTTTGTTTTGGATTTCGTATTAGTATTAAATCAAACCTTTATATTCTCTTCTTCCGCATTTTTGATTATGTTGTTTTTGTTATATCATCTAGTAAACTTTTAAAGCTAAAGGAATAAGGTAAAATAATCAATAATGTTGCCTTGCCTAGCGGATTCAATGTTAGTCACCATCACGGTCCCGACGGTTGGAAATTCGGGTCGTGACACATATAAATACTTTATCCAAACCAAAATCCATGGTTAATAGTATATATCCAAACGGTGGAAATGTTATATTTTTTATTGTCTTCGTAATATTCATATTAATTTTTATCATATTTCTTTTATTCACAAAATAATAAAAATTTATAATGAAAGACACAATTTTAATATATTCAATTCAATAACTTAATCAGTAATCGTTATTTTTATTTTTTTAGGTTGAACACATATATTGCCCCTTAAATTTGCTTAATTTTTTCATTTAGACGGCTGAACTAAGGGTTGCATCTATTGAACTTGCGAATACCATCTAAAAAAAGTATATATAAATCAAATATCATACGGGATACTAATTTTTGGTATCGATTCAATAATTCGGTATATACTAAATTATGCACACCACTGAATATAACAACTTGGCTTATATGCACGTGAATGATTTAACTAAGGATTTCCAGATGGAGTAGCTACCAAAAGTACTGTTTAGGGCAAAAAAATCGTATACTTTTTAGTGGTAACGAGAAAATTACATGTGAAAAGTGCGCAGACAGTATGATGACATAATTTATTTGAAGCACACCACATGAATCAAACTATATTTTTAGTGGATATTACTCAAGATGTTTTTCAATGAAACATACGTTCCATATATGGCAACAGAAGAACCCAAAACTAAAATCGCTGCAATAAACATAACTTCTATCCCAAAACTCGTTAAGTAAGGCTTCTTGATCTTGAGGTAGCAGATGCATGGGAATAATATAGACAGAGTGATGCCCGTAAATGCGCCTATAAATATCATAACATATTCGAAAAAGGGAACGACTAATGCAATAATAACTGTGCTAATAACCAAAATTGTTCTGACGAAGCAACTCATAGGCCGACTCTTGCAGCATGGAAGTGTATCTTCAATTGCTGTTGCGATTGGTGAGACAATAAGCGCGTACTTGGTTAATGGACTAATTAGCGTCGTGTATATTGCAATCTTTGAACTCACTTTTCCAGTGGGTAGATTTAAGGTTACTTGCGACATCAAATTTTGTCCGTACATTAAGTACCCCATTGTTGCCATTGATCCATACGTGATGGTGCTTAGTAAAAAGCACAAGAGTAGAACCTGTTGACAAGAAAAAGAAAAGGGAATTGGGGCAAGCTGTAAAGATGGATGGATTATCTTTATATGAAGTGAGAGATGAGCAACTCAACAAAATTAGTAGCCTAAAGCCAAATCTTAATCAGAAGTCTTAAGTAAATTTAATAAAATTAGCTTTTATGTGCACTATTTCGGCATCACATGTCGTGTCAATAAATGAATAAATTCTTTTTTATAATTCACATATATTCGTTAAAACATGAGTATATTGAAAATTATAAGGAAAAAATTACTAGTTCAAAATGATGTGCTTTACTTGCTTAGGGGTTGAGTCGGACCTGTAGTAAGATGATATAAAAGAAAATATAGTAACCAATGATGATAAGAGTTAACATCATATCATGGTTCAACGTTTCTTTTTCCGTTTCATTACAAAACTTTATAAGCAGAGGTAAAATTGTTGTACAGTTATATAGGTTCATTTTGAAACTAAAAATAGCAAATTTGACCTTAAAACTTTTTCTATAATTTAGGAACTCCAAGAATACTTTGTCCTATTTGTAATTCTCGCCGCATAATAATCCACTATAACAGAAATTATAAGGTTTAAGCAAGCAACACCTTTAACAAGGTTTTTGGCGCACCATTTGGCTGGCTATAGCTCATAAAATCGACTTAATAAGTAAAAGTTTTTATGAATTATTTAAGCTAGTTGCCTCTGATTAATGGTGGATGATCCTCTCTAGTCAGAATATTAAAAATTGTTGGATTAGTTATAATTACACATCACTATATGATTGGTCGAATGAATTATATTTTTTCTGTTCCATTTTATATGTAGGTTTTCTTAAGAAGGATGCCGTATTTTTATATTAAATACGATCTTTTACCATTAAATTACATATATTACCTTTAATGGCATACTGTTATAACCTTAGGTATGCCATAACTTGTTTAAAATTACAAGCATTAGAGATACTATTGGTATGTGCCATAATTTTTTTTTCTTAAGCTCCGCACTCAATCAAATAATGTTTATATAAAATAAACGGGCAGTACTGTATGTTATCCAAAAATTTACCTTAGGAAATTTGCTCTTGTCCTTCATTGAATGACAGAGTGTTGGAAAAACTGCATGACCACAATAGCAAAAGGTAAACATGCTTATTGCAGTTCCTAACCCATTCCATGATCTCCAAAGAGTACCGTTCTCTCGAAAGCCCACACCATCTATTACACCAGCCCAGAACACCGAACCGATTAAAATAACAGAGGATAAAACTCCTCCAGCAGAAATATAGGCTAATAGTCCTAAGTTATTGAGCCATGTTGTTGGCAATATAATTAGAGCAGCTAGAATGACGAAGGCTTTTCTACCCACAATTTTGATGCCACCAGCATGAAAATTGGCATCCGGGAATAACTTATGCCAATTGTCGCCCTCTAATATGAGGAACTCAATAGAAACTAAATACAATTCTAAATACATAAATACTGCTACTATAATCCTTCCTATTTTTCCAAAAGCATATTGGCCTATGTCTGGATATGTTTTTATTAATGCTGGAGCAGCGCTCATGCATTTTTTTAAAAGAAGTCCCGTATAGAAACATATAATTGCTACTAAGAAAAGCATTATCAAACTTAACCATCCTCCTTCTGAAAGTGCATATGATATCGATAATAGTCCAACACCTATATGAAAGAAAAGCATGGGAAAAAAAGTGTAAGTCCGATGAAGTGGTGTCAAAAAGAAAGAGAGTAGTGCTTCTTTCTTCAAAATAATAAGGCATTAACCTGATAATGCATTTATTCCATTGAAGCATGTTCGGAGGAAGGAGGTTCCGTTAGTAGGTGCTAGAGGTTGTTGGGTCTGGTTCTGACTCTCAGTAGTCTCTACATTATGGGACTCCATATTTGTTACTTTACAGAATATTCAAATGCTAGTTTCTGTACTTGATTTTTTCTCTCAATATATTCTCTCCCGACAATTATAGAATCACAGATTTTGAGTGCCCAAACCTTCAGGCGCTATTGTTTATATAATGCGTTTGCCAAAATGAGCTACACTATTTTCTGCAAACTCTTTACTTTTGGTAAATATACTTTGTTTGGCAAAATTAGGAAAACTAACTACACTTTTTTGCTTCCAACACCTCACAGACCCGGTATGTGTGCTTTTATAAAGGAAAAGCAACAAACCCTCTTTAATATCAAATTTTCTATTAAAACATTTCTAATTAAAGAGAGAAACAAACTATATATTTGAAAAGATGCATAAACGAAATCTTGTTTTAGAGCCTACTATTAGTGGCGTCTTAGCAATTCCACTGCTGTTACAAGTTGTTGGAGAAATATATCTTTCTTTCAATTGAGCTATGCAAACAACATCATCTTCAATATTATTGGAATCTTCTCTTCAAATAAAAGTCACACGTCTGTTGTGTTGCGTCACTTGCTTTATCAGTTGCTTATCTCGGCATGACTTGAATAAGTATAAACAATTAACTGTCTTGCAAGATACATCAGTGCACCAATTGCACTAGACACAAAAACAAATAATGTACGCCATGATTGGTTTAATCCACATAAGAATTTGATGAAGCTTTATTTAATAAATTTCTTGTGAACCTCTATGTGCTTCCGAGCAATGTAAATCCTTCAAGGATTCTCATTATATGCATCTCAAGTTTTTCATGTATTGCCAAACTAAAACCTGAAAATGATTTCATCTACCATAGGAGAACATATATCCATATAACTAATGCCAGGATATTTACGAAATATCTCGTGCCACAAGTCTTCTTTATTTTTATCGATTTGATTTTTCATTTCACTTTTAGGTGTTAGGACCATCCGTCCAACTTTACATTTTCAGATGCAATCAATTTTCATTGTGGAATTTTTCGTTTGGCCAATCCTTTTTCTGTCCCAATTCCATGACATATTTGAGCTCAAGATCCTCGTCACTATTAATAATATTGAGCGTTATATAATATCAACAATATCATCGATGATGATTTTACATCGGTTCCATCATCACACAATAAAGACATAACTTATCAAGATCTCATTATTTTCAGGTATATACCTGAGCCTCTCACATGAGGTCTTATAAAGTGTTATGTCATGGTGCTCTTATAAAGCACTTCCCTCCTTATTATGACCATCTTGAACATTTACTTCTCTCCTACTCCAAGGAGATTTATCTTTGGAACCGATTAGTCTATTACGCTTCATGCGTGCCATAAACTCTGTCCATCATGGACGTCTGTGATGACACAAAAGGTCATCCTAAGTAATTCTAGCTAAATCGGTGTTTCGAGGCCCCGAAAGCCTCCGTTAATCTCACCTCGATATGCGTGCACAGCCCGGGCGTGTAGCTGGGAAGTCTATATGTTGAAATTTGATGAAAATGGAATTTATGATAATTAAATGAATAAAGTTGACTTTGGTCAACATTTTTG
This sequence comes from Nicotiana undulata, assembly GCA_005239495.1. Lineage (NCBI taxonomy): Eukaryota > Viridiplantae > Streptophyta > Magnoliopsida > Solanales > Solanaceae > Nicotiana > Nicotiana undulata. Next base: position 1,034 of record ML254422.1, on the reverse strand, counting down.
GTAAACGGACTCGGACCCGTGATGTGACGGTCCCGGAGGGTCCGTAGGAAAATATGAGACTTGGGCGTGTGCTCGGAATCGAATTCCGAGGTCCCAAGCCCGAGAAATGAATTCTTAAAGAAAATTATTTTCTGAAAATAATAAAGGTTTTTGAAAATGAACTTTGATGTGAAAATCGTGTTACCGGGCCCGTATTATGGTTCCGGATCCCGGAACAGGTTTGATATATGTTATGTGACTTATTTGTGAAGTTTGGTGTAAAACGGACTTGAAATGACGTGTTTCAGATCAAAATTTGGAAAAGTTAAACTTTATGAAATTTTAAGAAAATTCTATGAGTTTTAAGGTTTAATTCCTTGTTTTTGATGATTTAAATGCTTGAATAAGTCCGTAGGATGTGTTGGGAGTCGTGTGTGTTTTTGGTTTTTAGACCCGAGGGCTTAGGTGAGTTTCGGGTAGCTAACGGGGTGTAAAAGTCATGAAAAATCTGGTGTTTAACTGATTTGCTGGTGTCTGTGAAAGTGTTCAGTGCGATCGCATAGAGTTAGGCTGGGAGGGGGTCACCCATGTTCTATGCGATCGCATAGGGTACTGGGTGGTCCAGGGGTCTGGGGGTGATTTGGTCAGTGCGGTCGCGTGTGGGGTGCTGCGATCGCATAGGGTGGGGCCCATAGGTTCTGCGATCGCGTAGGGTTATCACCAGGTCCTCTTCTGCGATCATAGAGCACAAAATTGATCAGTCATTTTTTTAAATACCAAAAACAGAACCTTATACGGGAATTTCTAAATTTCAGTCTTCTCCTCCATCCCCAACCCCCATTGACGAGCCTTAAACCAATTCTTCCTCCATAGCCTCTTGGGTAAGCGTCCTAACATCGATTTCTCCCATTTTACTTCCATAATCACTAGAAATCTAGGTCTAAAAACATGGAATTAAGGTAGAAATTAGGGGTTTTGGGTAGAGTTAGGTATTTGGGAATTTTGGGTAATTCAACCCCAATTTGGGGTCGAATTTCAAAACAAATTATATATTC